>VDFB02379656.1:0-37009 GCA_007258455.2 Sequoia sempervirens | reverse complement strand
AATTTGTAAAAAAATCCCTACTGGACTCATTCACCCCCTTGGACGAATCAATCCCTCTATATATTCTGAACTACATTTTCTGGCATTTAAAGTTCTATTTCTGAGTTTCTTCTTTAGTTTCCAAAATTTCTATTATAAGTGTTTCATTGTTCTTATATTTGCATTCATATTGCATTTAGTAGCTCTTGTATGAGTATTTAGTGTCCTATTGCTAATAATGTAGTGAGACAAACTTTGAGACTCATGGCATCCCACGATAGCACAATCATTGTGGATCTTGGGTTGTATAGCTCTTTCACTCCTAGTAATGACATTAATACACTAGGTAAGGACCATACCCTCAAAAACTCTTTTCCTTCAAGTAGTGTGATGCAAGTTGAAATAAGGAATGATAGTGTCCCGCAGAAAAAAATAATTCAAATTCATGAGGATGTAGAAAACCTACAACATCAAGTGCAAAATGACAATATTTGAACTACTACCATCCCTACTATAGACAAAATTCACTGCATGCGTGAAAGTGAAGATGGACTTGACCTTGTAAAAAACATAGTTCAAATCTATGGGAAACATCTCACCTCAACCACTATTTTTCCTTTACCTTTAAGAAATTTCACAAGTCAAGGAGGAACCAAAATTCCTCCATCCACAAAAATTGCCTATATACCTACCTATACCAACCCTCAAGTCACAACAACAATGCAACCAACTAGTAATGTGATTCCTTCCTTAGGTGTTTCCAGTAGCATCCCTTATTCCTTTGTGGCATCTCACGCCATATCTCCTACCACTGTACCACCTATAAGTGTTCCATTCACTTGTCCTTAGAACACATAAACCCCCTCACCTTTTTCACTTCCATCTCATAACACAAGCAATGACCCTATCATTAATCAACTCTTCCAAACCGTTTCATCCCTTAAAAAATAAATTTCCACCATCAATCAAAATCAAAATTTTCCACCTACATATTATGTCAAAAGTAGTCCATTGTTCTTAGAGATATTGTGAACACCAATGCCACAAGGTGTAGAGGTGTCTAGATTTTAGAAATATGGAGGAAAGGGAAATCCTTCTAACCATGTTAATGCTTATATTGACTTATGTAGTGACTTTTTCCTTATGATAAACTCTTGGCTAATATTTTCTCTGGGTCCTTGAAAGATACTTCCTTGGAATGGTTTTCTTCTCTACCAAACAACTCAATTCATTCATTCAATGAACTTGTTGAGGAATTTTTTAATCATTTCTAAGTGCATATTACTCCTAAGATGACCTTGGCTGATTTGATGAGATGCAAGCAAAAAGAAGAAGAAAAGATAACTAAATTTATCTTATGGTATCAATCACTTTATTCCCAAATTGATTTCAAGGTTCCCAATTATCACCTTCAAAAGATGTTTATAGAAAATTTTCAAAGCAAGATACAAGACAAGCTTACCATGATTAAGTTTTCCTCCTTTATGCACTTGTTTACTTCCCTTTGCAATTATCAAAATTCAGTTAGTAGTCAAGATACAAAATTCACTTCTAGTCAAACTGAGAAATCTAAGTCTACAAACCAAAACAATTCCCAACCTTTTAGGAAATAGAATAAAGGTTTCCTCCAATTTAATCCCCATAAAAAAAATAAAGGAAGTAGTTGTTGTTAAAGCCATGATATCATTTAGATATGGGGACCCAAAAAGGAAATTCACTCCCTTACCTGATACCCTTCATAACACAATGCCCACACTTTTAGAACAAATGATTACCTTTCCTCCCATCAAAACACTTGATCCTAATAAGCCTTTAACTTTGAGCTTTAGATAAAATTATTACTTCCATTATCACTGACAAAATGGACATGATATAGAACATTGCAAGTGTCTTAAACATCTTGTGCAAGACCTCATTGATTCCAGTCGCCTTTCCATTAGAGGTGTTAGTGATCAAGGAAGTGAATCAGTTTCCCCTCCTAACCAAAACTTGTAAATTTTCACCACCCATGTGCCTAAACATAACATTTCATTTGTCAAATCCAACGAAACTACAAAGAATGATGTGATGAATGTTGATATAGATGATGAGAACAATGATTCTATTCAACATGATCCTATGGATGACATGGTAGGAGTGATAGATGTCATTCCTCATAAGGTCTGAACTAAAAATCCTCTTGAAATTGATTTCTCCTCTAAGGATATAATTAAACATGCACCCGATGGTAATATTTCCATAGCTATTTGTATCTATGATAAGCCTAATAATGGGATATTAATAGATCCCAACTATGGAGAGAATGCGATCACTGAGGAATTCTTACTTTTTCAAAGTGAGTTTATCAACATGAGTATGATAAACCAAAAGCATGGACTTCAAGGACACATAATGGTTTCCACTTTGCCTAATGGCGGTAACAATCACTCTGCCATTGCAAATAGTAGACTATACTAACATTAGATACCTCACTTCCATCATCCTGACAAGCCGACTAATTTCATGTGAAGCTTGGCTACCCATGGCTTCACTCCATGAAATTTATCCCTTTAGTTGTGCATAAATGCTTAAATTTTCCCTTTGACAATGGAATTTTCACTATCCATCATAGTGGCTTTAACCAATTGTCCTCCTCCTCCAAAGGTAACTCTTTCCCTTATATTTCTTCTATCTTCGCAGCCTATAGAAAATTTAAAACCATGATAAGACTTTTTCTTTTTTCTTATCAAAATTTCAAGGAGAATAAGATAGATGAACTATCCCTTTGAAACATGTCCCCACCCACCACTGATCCTATCATCCTTGATGAAACCATTCTTGAACCTAAATAAATTCCAAACAACCAAGACCAACCTAAGATATAACCTTCACCTACTTCCTACAAAATACCAAGAGATAACGATAACAATCATGTCATGCCTAGAATAATTTTTTACAAAGTGCAAAGATAGTGGTTTAAAATCATGTTCCTTTCAGCCCTCCCCTGGGGAAGAAAAGAAACCTATGGTTGATTGAACTCATTCTACACAAATGCAACTTGAAAAATCAAACAAAGAGAAATAAGGTGCTAGAGAGCATAGGCATAGATGTCATGCCCTTTGCTTTCAGGGGTTACATGAAGAATTAAAAAAACAAAATCAAACTAATCCTTGACCATGAATGTATCAAGGACCTCCTTCCCTGCGCAAAAATGTAAAACAACTCATAGTAAACGTAACAAGATGGAACTCTTTCCATGGACATTATCATTCGACTCATTGTAGGATTAACTTGATAATGATAAGAGGTTATAAAATCACACAATGAGGTGCATAAATGAATTGAATACATTTTTTTCCTCTTCCAAGATATATTAAGTATCAATAATTCTCCTAAAAAGAGTGTTGAACTTGGTAATGATCCTACTTTGACACTTTGTATTGTCCATTTTGCTAGTTGCTCACCCTTGGTATACAATGAGCATGATTGGGAGGTAGATGACCTACTTTGGGTTGACATGCATGTTCCTTACTAGTATTTTGCATTATTTATTTAAATTATCTTTTGTATGATTACATGTGCATGATGTGATCCCTTGTGACATTCTATTTGATGTTCCCTCTCTTTGTGACATTCATCTATTTTGTAATTCTCTATTCTTCTCTATGTCAATAATCTTTTAATTTTCACTATTTCACTTTTTCATTTGTCTTGTGTTTTCATTTTGGGGATGATGCAAGGTGTTAAGAAATTCATGTCTCTCTTCCATGTTTACATTCTGCATCTTTTCCTTTTCTTTTTTTATTTATCTCTTTTTCATTTGTCTCTAAGCTTTCTTTTGGGATGATGTAAGGCTGACATTCATGTCTCTCTTCCATGTTCACCTGAAAAAAATTTATTGTGTCATTCTTCTAGTTCTATGTGTATTTTGGGAATGATGATAGTTCTGAGCTCTCTAAAGAAACATTGTAGCAAGATCATACTGACCCCAAATCCATAGATCCCTTATGTGTTTAGCGTTTTCATTTTTGGGGGCAAACCCCTCTCTTTTCTTTTCTTTTTGCATGACGTAGCTTTACTTGGAAACATATGACTTGGCATAGGGCTTTCCAAGTTATCTCTCATGTCTTCTTTTTTGTTAGCATTTTTTTGTTGCTAATTTAAAGTAATTGCTCACAGTATGGTTTTTAGCAATTTCTTTAAAGTGGGGGCATACATTGGCATTATTCTTTTGCATTTATCTTCTTCATGGTTCAAAGTGTTGTCTTCTTAATTTATACGATGCATTTTTTGCTTTGTGGATGCCATTGGGTGTGATTTCCTTCAGGAGCATGATCTCTCTTCGCATATTACATTCCTCTTAGTGGCTCTATGTGATGCACTACATCCTCTAAGTTGTGAATTTTCAATTCTTTGATTAGTCCTCTCTTGGAGACATTAGGCACAATGTTCCCTAAGTTAAGACCTCTCACGAACTAAGCAAGAATCCCTTGAACATTCCTTATTGTTGCATTTGTATTTTTAGTTATATGGCCACCTTGCATAACACAGATTGCATGCCTATGGAGCCATCTTGTTTGTTCATGAGTTCCAAGCATACAAAGTTTTTTTGTCTCATAAAGCTCAAAAATCATTTTTTTTTGTGGCACCTTATTAAAGTTATCAAGAGGTATAACTTTGGTATGGTTTGATGGGAAGGCGAATGAGGGAATGAATTTCCTTAGCCACTCACGTGTGTGTGTGAGAGCATACCATCCATGAGTGTATTTTTCTCACCTTCTTGGACTTCTCACCCAACGGAAAGCTAGGAGTTCTATTCCTCAGATTGAGTATGCATTTTTTCAAAAAAATAGCCTAGATTTAATCCACATCACATTGGAAAAATAGTGAAATCTTGATCCACCCTTTTTCATGTTATTTTCTTTTCTTTTTCTTTGATAGTGCATGGGTTATCTCCCAATACTAGTTTACAATTTCTAGGAGATCCTAATTTTTGCTGAAATCACATATTTTAGAAAGTATAATGATTTAAGCCTTGAAAAGTTCCATTTAAAGGATTCCAATTGAACAAGGTTTGATTGAACCTCCTTAGATCAAACCCCCTTGGATAGAACCCCGCTACTTTTAAACCATACCTCTAACAGAGCCTTCTTTACACCTATCAAAATGTTGATAAAAAACCACTTTTGATTTACCTTTTGGGGGATCAAATGATTTCATTTAAAATTTAATTTTTGTAAGTATGCAGTCCTTATTATAAGCTTCCCAAAAAGTATAATTTTAGATAAAATTAATTTAATTTAATTATTATATTTATTTTTTATTTCTTGTGAATGTAGGTTTATCACCGAAAATCAAGCTCTCTATTATGCACATGTGGAAAAATAGCATATTATAAAACAAAATGAAAAATATAAATGCACTAGATATTGAAGTCCTTGATCCAACAAAAAAAAAAATGAATTTTGATACATACAAAAAAAGTTATGTTGTTTATAGTCCGCCTATGTCTGAATTGTAATTGGTTTGACTTCAAAACTTGATTAAGGAAAAAATATTCAATAAAACACTATGAAACCAAATGAAAGAGCTAGATATCGCAGTTACAAATCTAAATTCAAAAAAAATAGAATTTTATCCTTCACAGAAAAAAGTTATGTTGTATACAGTGAGCATCACTCCTTTAAAATGGTAAGCATCAAAAACCAATTTTAGCTGAGATAGAAAATAAAGTGTAATTTGATTCCAAAAACTTTGAAAAAACATATATTTATAATCTACAAAAAAATGTCAGCAAATCACTAGTTTGTATCACCCCAAATTCCCTCACGGTGTAGCTGCTATAGGTGGTGTCTAAAAGTGAAAATTTAGTTAGAAAAAATTAGTTCAGTGTCCAATTTGGCAAAAAATTGTAAACCAGTATTATGGGATCACCTGCATACTTGTGCCTTTTTGTTACTCTTTATATTATTTTCATGTGTGTTTGTCATAGGACCTTGGTCCTGGGGGCTTACATAACCCTCTTGATCATGTTTATTCTATCTTACTAGCATTGGTGAATTTGAACCCCTCTTGATCATGGCTTTCATATCTTACTAGCATTGTTGCATCTGGTCTACTTTAGTATGAGTTTGAAGCACGTTCCTCCTCTCACTAAAGTGGGGGTTAGACATAATAATGGAAAAAGGTCCCCCTAACTTGGCTTTGATTTAATGTTGTAATATATGTCTAACATATTCACATTAGGTCTTGTGCCCTTGTGAATTAAATGAGCTTAATGGTACCTTGCTAAAGTGTTGTGAAGTGTTGTAACTAACTTTCACACTTTTCTAAGGATTTCATAATTAATTACACCTAAATAACCTTTTTTTGACCTTAATATTTCCTTATTTAAAGTGTTGTAAAGTGTTATAACACACTTTAAAAGGGTTGTCATTAATAATTGGGCTCTCTTATGCTTTAATTGGCATTAATTTGCATCCACAAGCCCCATTTAATACATCTTTTCAAGGATAATCCTAACACAAATAATTACCCAATCATAATTTAGGTGTTTTGGGCTTGAATGGCATAGATTTAGTGATTTGGGACTCATTCGCCACCTTGGGTGAATGAGTCCCACCTATATTTTTGGGTCTTAAACTTGGTTTCACACATTTCTAAACATTTTTAAAAATTGTCCCAAAAATTATGCCTGGTGGGACTCATTTGCCACCTTGGATGAATGAGTCCTGTGTGGCCCAAAATCAAAATTAATTCAAATTTCTAGCAGAATTTTATTCTCCTAGATTTGATGTTGGCTTGTAGTATTGTAATTTCAACAATTCTTGCATAATTAAGTATAAATACAAGGTTCTTTCATTCATTTTCACCTAAGACTTTTGTGAGAGCATTCCTAATAGTAAAATTTTGAGTTCACAAGAGAATTCAAGTGTTTTAAAGGGCAATCAAGAGTAGATTATGAAGTATTTTAGAGCTGCATTCAAGCATCAATCATCATATCAAAGATTTCATGAATCATGTTTATTGTGGAGCTAACAATTGTGATGTATATTTTTGTGATTCTAGCAAGTGTTTCATCCAAGATCAACATCATTCAAGCTAGATTCAAGACCTACATCCATTGGAGCCATCTCAAGCATAACTGTAGCACTTTATTGTGAGGGTTTGGTGAGTTGCAATATTGTCATTTTCTCATTCATCATTCTCTATCCTTAATTGATTTCATTTCAAGTATTGATTTCTGAAATGTGGTTTGACCAAGGCAAACCCCTAACTACTAACCCAACAACATTTTCCTCTCTCATTTGTGTGTGATTTGTAGGTCTAGGTTGCAGATTTACTAAGGAGGACGATTGAGAAAAAATTTCAAATTATTCAAAGTTTTCAAAGTTGTCATTAAGGCTTGGAGAACCTTGGAGATCACATACAGATTGCAAATCAGGGTTTCCAAAACTCACTCAAGAAAGATAGACTAGGCAGAGATGAGTAGGATCAGATTTTGAAGTTTTAGAAAAGCCTAACTAGACTGATTCACCACTTCTAATGAATGACTCCCAGTTCCAGTCAAAATTTGGATTTTTACAAATTTAGATACCCTTTTGGCAGATTCCTATTCCCACATAGTTTTCTAGAAACTAGATTGATTCATCTAGCTCTTGGAGAATGAGTCCCACTCAACATTAAAGGCATATTTTTTAGTTTTTTATACCTCCATCCATTCATTTCTAGATTTCTAGGTGCACACCTTCCTGTCTTCACTTTTTTGTGTTGTTTCATTTACTTTTCTAGGTCATTTTATAGGTCATTACATCAAGAATTAGGGGTTAGTGTTGCATCTTGCATTTCATTTGTCTTTTCCAAGTTCTTACTTGGTGGTGAACCCCTTATTAGTTTGAATTCAACCCTCTAGGACAACCCTATTGCAAGATCTCTTTCTCCTTTGCATTGAGATCTCTAGGGTTAACCTTGAATGAAATTGAAAATTGGGTGTGCTCTATGTCCTAAAACCATATGATAGAAACATACCACTGGTGTATGTTAAAACCTCCAAGGTTTGCTTGCACCTAACAACAAGATGACATTACTCTGCCTTCACCATGAACCTAACACTTTCTAGGCTCTGTCTTGGCTTAGATCATTAACTAAGCCTGCCCTGACTCTGTTTCAAGAGTTCCAAACCTTGTGCTTAACCTTAGAGGATTCATCACCACTCAAAATTGTTGTCTTCTTCACAAACACCACTTGAAATTTCAACCTTCCTCACTACACCTAGAAGAGTCTAGATGCCAACATCATTATCTGACTTGAACTCTTTACAAGGGAGGTAAATGCTCTGTTTCCATTCATTTCAACACCAATGGAATGCATCTTTGTGGTTCTTTAACCTTCACTTTACCCGATTTCCAAATCTTGCTTGAAGAGGCCTAGTTTCTACTAGCCTTTACCAGTCCCTTTTTGGCTTTTTCTACCCAAAATCTCCACATAGCCTAGCAAACAAAACACATATTCTGACACCCTTTTCAGACTTTTAAATCTTGCCTAGGTTGTCTGATCTCTGGCAATACCGTACAGCTAATTCCAAGGATCTTGGAGTGGAGGCCTAATTGCCCTATCTTCTAGGGTTTCACTGTTCTTTGTTTCAAATCTTCTACCAAAAGCTTGATTAAAACTTCAAACCTTTTGTCAGTCCAAGATCTTACCTAGCCCTACCAGGAATCGTACGGATTCTGTACAGTGCTTATATCCCCTGCCTAAGTTCACAATTTTACCCTACCAAACTCCTAACCGGGTTACAAAAGCTCGCCTAGGGTTTGGTCTTGCATAACATAGCTTGTCTTTCAAGGTTTCCTACTTCTAAACCTACACAAAAAGGTGGCTCCCCTTTCATATTCTACTGTTCTCAGGTAAATCCCGCGGACAGAGTTTAGAGGGGAGCCATTTATTTGTTTGACTGTCCAAAACAAAGAAAATAAGACTTTACACTCTATTCTATGATCACAAAACACTAAAACAACTCAAAGACTCTTGACCACCAGTTGGAATACACTCTTTGACATTCAATAAACACAAAAACAGTGAGGAATCGGGATATTCAATGTCTCTTTTATAACTGTTCCTCAAGAACTCGGGTAAAACACAAAAAATACAGTCCTTTCTATTCCTTGCAAAGCAAAGCTTAACTATTATGCATATATTCTTAGTCAATGAACTATTTACAAAGGAAAAGATGCTAGAATATGTTAAGAAAAATCTGATCCAACGCCAAATAAATACATATAGACCATATACATCACAGTTCTGAAAACACACGGGGTTTTCAGTAAAACACAGAAAATACAGAAGATGCTAACTGTTTCTTATTCTTTCACAACAAAATTTGTTTACAATGATCTAACTGCTCTCTAAGAGCCACACACTCTACATTTGATGCCTTTTCCACCATTCAAGGGCAGTTGATCGAGCATTATCCCTGATTTCAAGGGATTCCCAATGCTAAGTAGGTTGCATGCAATTCCATAAACCTTGCCATGCAATTTTACAAACATTTTGTAACTTATCAACATGTTATGATCCTGAAGTTAAGGACCTCAACCTCCTTACTCCGAACCATCAACTCCATAACTGTCCATTTGGCATCTTTTAATAAAGACCATGTGTTTAGAACACAATAACTGCCCTATATACAACATAGGTTGTCTAAAGCTAATAAAGCCAAAATTTAAAAGCATGATTAAACTAGGATGACATCTATGCTAATGATTAATTCAACACACCCACACAAGACCTTCTAAGGTCCAATTCAAACAACTAAAATCTTGACTTGGCTAAGGTCAGTACAAGCCAAAATTTCATTCAAACATGAAGGAGTTAAGCCAAGGTGCCCCTGCACCAGCGACATTTTCACCATTTCAAGGATAAATTTAGGATTGTTTTGAGTTTGCAGCTTATGTGAAGGTGAGTAAAGGATGAGTTGAGGTTGAATAATATTAACATCCCTTAGTAAGTGAGAGTCTAATGTTACTTCATCATCTTCATCTGTGGACACTATATCATTATTGTCAATGTTATCATTTTCTTGCACCATGATATCTTCCCTGAAGGAGAGTTTTTGGGAGAATGACAAGCTATATGTTCATGACATTCAGAGGTTGGTTCCTCTAAAATAACTTCATTTCAAGTAAGTGAGTTATCAATGGTTTCATTTTCTTGTTTATCAATAGTGGGGATATTAGGAGAAGGATCTATTTGATTGTCCTTTTTCTCTAAGGTCTCATTCTCTTGTGCCATAATATATACCCTAGTAAGAGAGCTTGTAATATTTTCATCACATTCCATGGTTAGATTTTGTAAAGTAGCCTTATCACAAGTAGGGGCTCCAAGAATCAAGAGAAGTATTTCCAAATAGATCTTTCCAAATCGTAGGAGCATTAGGGAAGGGAAGAACAAGATTCTCGTGACTCTCAATAGGTGCATCTTCTAATACCAACCTATCCTCTTTGAATCAAGGATGGATATTAGGACAGGTACAATTTTTATTATCATGACCATCTATGATATCATCCTCTTTCACTAAATCATTCTCACAAGAAAGAGATGAATGGATACTAGGTAAGGTGATGTTTAGAAATGTTTCTATGATATCGTCTTCTTGTTTTCTAATATCTTCCAAAGGGGGATAAGGAGAGGGACAATCAAGACTCTCAATTATTGTATCTTCTTTCACCAAGATACCTTCATCACTAATAGGAGAGGTATCGGGAGAAGAACAAGTGTGATTGTTATTATTTTCTATGCTTGCACCCTCTTGTATCATACAATCCTCACTAATAGGCAATGTAATATTAAGGATTGTGTCAATGGTTTGATCCACTTTCTCTAAGATGTTCTCATATCTATGAAAGATAGTAGAAGGATGACTAACATGTTTCTTAATGACCTTATTGTCATACTCTAAATTGAACTCATAGGAGGAGATGTTGTACTTATGAAATCCATTTTTAACCATATCAAAGCCACATCTCTTGAAAGAAAAAATGTTATCATGGAAAAAAGTAAAGAAAGTGCAATTCAATGAGCTAAAGTGAAATGTTTAAATGCAATTTTCATATTTGAAACAAGGTAATCTGTTGATTACATTAGGTGACAAACTAAAAGATGATATTTTGTAAATGCAATTTTGGAATTAAGAAATGCATGAAATGGATCAAGTTAAGCTAGATTTAGTGAAATGCATGTAATAGAAACTCAACCAACTTAAATAGATAAATAATGGTAGCAAATAGAAGTGAAAAAATAGGGTTTTTAATGTTGTAAAAGGAAGTTTCAAATGTGCACTAGGACTAAATTCCCCAGAGGGGAAAATGAGTCCCAGTGAGGGTTTCTTTAAAAAAAATCAAATATTTTAAAGTGATTTTTATGCTTTTTAGTTTGGATGATCTATAGACTAAATGTAAATGAAGTTTTTAGATTTTTTTCAATGATTTGGGATGCAAAAATGCAACCTATATGCACTTTTACTAATGTAAAAATTAAAAACCCTAGAATTCCCATTAACTAATGCAAACCCTAATGCAAAGTTAATGCAAGCTAGATCTAGGATGATGATGGACTCCAAATCAAAAAATAAAATGTTCTAAATGTAGGTTCACTAAAATGAAACAATGAAAATAGTGTTCCATGTTTTGTGAGGTGGAACAAAAACTATGTGCTTAGAGACCTAGACCTATTTCCCTCAAGTTTCATTCAAGGAGGCCCTAGAGATCTCAATCCAATGAAGAACTGGGAAAGAGATCTAACAATAAGGCTATCCTAGGGTATGCTTAGAGATTAATGAGGGGTTCATCACCACCTAGGTCTTGGAAAAATGTATTAAATTCAAGATCTAATGATTGAAATCAATGATGCAAGAAACTTTAGTAAATGAACTATAGATGCAGATAAATCAAAACAAAAAAATTGGAAAAGTATAGAGGAGCACTTGAAAATTTAAGATAGCTTGATTTGAGGCTTGAAATGTTGAATAACCTAAAATTTAGGCTTACTAGGAATCATTCGCCAATCTGCCTAAATTAGTCCCAGATCAGGGTTTCTACAGAGGAACAAGTTTCTAGAAAAAGGCTATCTGCAACTGCAAAAATCTCAAAATTAACCTAAACTCAGACTCATTTTCCAATCTAGGTGAATGATTCCACTTAGAGTTTTCTAGAATTTCAAAGTCTAAATCTGGTCTTCAGTGTCTATTCTTTTTATTCCACTTTGTTTTTGGATTTGAAACTGTTGATTTCGGACTTGTAGGTGACTTTTTGGTGAAGATTAGAACCTTGCAAATGACAAGACAGTTCCAACAACTTTCTCCAATCTTGTAACCTAATCTTCAATGAACCATCATACTCCAAGACACCTAAATCTGTAGTCACACATGAAAAGAGGAGAAAAACTTGTTGATTGTTAGTGAATAGGGGTTTGCCTTAGTCAAACCCCGTTTAGGTAATTAAACCAAATGATGAAATAATGAAACAAGGACATGAAACATGAAGAATGATACCTTGAATGATGCCATGTATATGATGTCTTGTAAATCTACAACTCAACATGAAATGACCATCAAGGATGTAGATCTTGATCATGACAATAGGTGTAGAATAATGCTTGATCTTGGATCTTCAATGCTACATCACAAATCTAGCTCAATAACATGTTTGATGCTTGATAACCTTTGACATGATGATGGATCTTGAATTTTTACAACAATTCATGAAGAATTTTTCTCTTGAATGCCTTAAAAATGATCTTGAATGCTCTCTTGATGATCTTGTAAAGTCTTAGAATGCCTAACTCTTGAGTGCTTGACTTGAGATGATGAATGTTTGATGAAATAATGATTTGAGACCTAATTTATATAGAAAATACATCTAATATCCCATTAATTGGATACCAGAAGCTGACATTCATAAAATTTTAACTTCATGCAATGTAGGGGTTCAAAATTACAAATTTCTCAACAATAGGTTTCACTCTTCTCAACTTCCAAGGAAATATTCTTACACTCACAAGGAAAATTTCATTTCACAAGTCCACATAATCCACATTCCAAAAACTCTAGTTCACTTAGCCAACTCCCTCCAAGAACCTTCATACACGAACTAATGATCATTCCCTTTCAGACTGACTTCAACGTGCAACCAAGGCACCTCTTAACTACAAACCCAAACTTTGATTTTAAAGGCACAAACACCCAACCAACCCTTGGGACAACTTCAAAAGGATTGAAATTTCATGCCCAAACTCATCTTACACCCCAAGAACACCGATTTCCTATTTTGATTAGCATTCCCTCATAGCTTGATTTCAACGCTAGTAGGTCTCCTAACTGACTGTCAAGGATTTTCTCTCATGAAAGACATTGAAACCCAAAAATAATCCCACATTTCAATACTATTTTTTTTTACTTAAAACATATTTGAAAATGGGTTATAGGTTCTTTGTAACCTAAGGCTTAAAACTTGATGTCTTAGTCCAAATTTAGGCCTAATTAGGCCTGGCTACAACAGGGGTTTATTGGTCCTACTATTTCTAGACTCAAATATAATTTCCCAACACTTGGAACACATTTAGTTGGTTCTACACATTCTCTACAAAGCTTCACCAAACTGTTTCCATGACTCCTTCATCAAAACCTAGCTTCTAGGCTCATTTTGTACTCACATAACCCTATTTTACAGACTAGGGCTTTATTGAATCTACCCAAACCCTCATCTTTAAACCCTGCAACTTAGAAAATATATTAGAATACATCTATATCAATCTATACACCGATTTGTAGGAGGTTTCCATGGTTAGATTAGGACAAATGAAAATTTTAGTATTGATTGTGACCCTAATTAGGGTTTTAACCCACCTATCAAAAACTTACAATATCTTCCTCTAAACTTTATCAAATTGTATGAGACCAACTTTACAGGGAAGGTGATTAAAAAAACTATCAGTTACAATCAATTTGAGATTAATTCCTACTCATATAGGGTTGTACAATGCCTGAGAATAGTGAATTTATAAAGAAAATTGCAAGAAATAGTGTATTTCATTATTCCATTTCAAAACTACAATCAACCACACCTTTACAAACATTCACAAGAAATTTTAAAGGCATTACAAGCATGACCATTCAGTTTTCAACTAATTCCCGATGAAAAAACCAACTTGACTCTTCATCTTCCCCATTTTACATCTTTATGCAATTTCACAATTTTGCATTTGTGACAACTTTTACATCTTTTCAAAAATTGACACCAAACTTAAATCTTAAGCCCCCTAATGACTTAAAACTATGAAAAATGACTTATACGACCTCATTACAATGCAAAAGCAACAAAATTGAATAAAAATCCAAGAGTTTCCTCATGGAGGCATAAAATGGTCATGATGCTCCTAAACCAAACTCCCAGCCAAAAGAAATTCCAAGCCCTCTTGGATTGAGGGTATCAAAAAGTCTTCATCCTATGAAGATTCCTCTTTGATGTCTTCTAAGCTTTGTCTCTTGTCCACCTTGAAACTACTCCTATTATTCTTCATCTTAACCTTTGGTTTTAGTTGATCTATGCAAGTTGTTTCCTCTTTGTCTTTCCTTTGAATATACTCCTTCATGCTCTAATGTGCCACAATGTCTACCTTAGATTCTTGTCCTCCTTCCATCTTGAACTTAGGTTTGATCAAAATGGCTATCACAAAAAAGAAGTGATAAATGATGTCTTTAATTATTTTCCTTTTCCATGTAACAATTATCTTTTCATCTTTGTTTATCTCCTCTCCCATCTAATATTATGCCCCTATACTTGTTTCCTCATCATGCAAACGTTTAAACCAGTCTTGAGTCTCAAGGATCAATTCATCCTTGACCTTCTCTTTAACCAATCTTGACACCAACTCAATGTCCATGAACTCTTCTTCCACATCTTCAAATTCTTCTTCTTCCTATATTGTTTGTACTTTTCTCCTTTGAACTATCTTCTTGATGGGCCATACAACCTTCTTCTTCATTGTCGAGTGCCAACTTGTGGCTTGCCTACACAAGTATTTCACCTCAGCCTAAAATGTTTCTATCATCACACTAAATTCCTCTAGTGGTTGCCTCAATTCTCTAATCTATTTCTCAATCTCTCTTTGCCTCATCTTTTCCTCTTTCCTCTTCCTCTCTTTTTCTACTTTCTTTTGTGAACCCACTGCCTACAAGTTCCTTCTCAACAAATCCACCTTCTCTTCAAGTGAGTCCCTTTAACCTTGCTTGCACTTCATCCTTTCCTCACCTAGGTCTCTTCTCTTTTCCTCTATCTAGTCTCTTGGCAACCAAGTTCTCTCTTCAAACTGCACAAACATGCAAACACAAAAAAACTACAAACCTCTCTTGACCATACCTTTTGAGCTCTGATACCAAACTGATGCAATGCATGGGTTCAAAATTATAAATTTCTCAACAATAGGTTTCACTCTTCTCAACTTCCAAGGAAAACTTCTTACATTCACAAGGAAACTTTGGTTTCACAAGGAAACTTCAGTTTCACAAATCCACATAAGGTTGCATACACCTTCCAAAAGCTCCAACTTAGCCAACTACATCCAAGAACCTTCATACACCAACTACTGATCATTACCTTTTAGATTGAATTCAACATGCAGTCAAGGCACCTCTTAACTACAAACCCAAACTTTGATCTTAAAGGCACAAACACACAACCAAAGCTTGGGAAAACTTCAAAAGGATTTAAATTTCATGGCCAAACTCATCTTACACCCCAAGAACACCGATTTCCTATTTTGATCATCATTCCCTCATAGCCTGATTTCAATGCTAGTAGGTCTCCTAACTGACTATCAAGGCTTTTCTCTCATCAAAGAAAATGAAACCTAGAACTAATCCCACATTTTGATACTATTATTTCTTAAAAAATATTTCAAAATGGGGCATATGTTCTTTGTAACCTAAGGCTTAAAACTTGATGTCTTAGTCCAAATTTAGGACTAATTAGGCATGGCTACAACAGGGATTTATTGGTCCTAATATTTCGAGACTCAAATATACTTTCCCAACACTTGGAACACATTTAGTTAGTTGTGCACATTCTCTACAAAGCTTCACCAGAATGTTTCCATGACTCCATCAAAACCTAGCTTGTAGGCTTATTCTTTACTCATAGAACCCTGTTTTACAGACTAGGGCTTTATTGAATTTTCACAAACCCTCATCTTTAAACCCTGTAACTTAGAAAATTTGTTAGAATACACCTATATCAATCTGTACACCAATTTTTAGGAGGTTTCCATGGTTATATTAGAAGAAATGCAAATTTTAGTGTTGATTGTGACCCTAATTAGGGTTTTAACCCATCTATCAAAAACTTACAATATCTTCCTCTAAACTTTATCAATTGCATAAGACTAACTTTGCAGGGAAGGTGATTGAAAACTCTATCACTTACAATCAATTTTAGATTAATTCCTTCCTATATAGGTCTGCACAGTGCCTGAGAATAGTGAATTTCTAAAGAAAATTGCAAGAAATAGTGTATTTCATTATTCCATTTCAAAACTACAATCACCCACACCTTTTCAAACATTCACAAGGCCTTTTAAAGGAATTACAAGCATGAACATTCAATTTTCAACTGATTCCCAATGAAAAACCCAACTTGACTCTTCACCTTCCCCATTTTACATCTTTATGCAATTTCACAATTTTGCATTTGTGACAACTTTTACATCTTTTCAATAATTGACACCAAACTTAAACATTAACCCCCCTAATAACTTCAACATATGAAAAATGACTTAAATGACCTCATTACAATGTAGAAGCAACAAAATTGAATAAAAATCCAACAATTGCCTCATGGAGGCATAAAATTGTCATGGTGCTCCTGCACTAGAACTTAAAACCCAATTTTCTCACTCAAAACCTTGAAATTAAGCCAAATGGCACTCATTCGCCATTTGTAGTGAATGGGTCCCACTTGGATGGGAATCATTCACCCAAAGGGGTGAATGGATCCCATAGGGCCTATTTTGATTGCTAAAAGTGTCAGGGAGTGTGTAAATTAAGCTTATTTGTTGATTTTGTCAGGTTTTTGATTGAAATATGCCTCAATATGCATAATATAGGATCTTAGGGGACTATTAATGATGATATTAAGGTAATAGATGCAGGAGGGCCTAAAATTCAATGTGAAAGTGTAAATAAATACCTTTCACAACATTAAATTAAAGAAAAATTGGGTGTATTTACCTTAGAAGGGCCCTAAATCCAATGTGAATGTGTATAAAACATTACAACACTAGATTAGGTCCACCTAATTTACAAACCTCCTAAATTTAATGTGAAGGTGTCAATAAATACACTTTACAACATTAATTTAGGGAAAAGTTAAGTTTATTTAGCTTAGAAGGGCCCAAAACCTAATGTGGATGTGTAAAACTCATCACAACACTAGATTAAGGTAATATCAAGTCCACTTTATCATTAATTATTCCCAAATTAAGTAAGGAAGAGGGGGGCTATTTTTTTTCATTACACTAGGTACCCCTCTTCTCATTCTTAGTTTGTTATTTTGTATTTCAATTTCAAAATCTATGTCATATAGTTAGGTTTTCACATTGCATTCACCTCTTTCTTTCCAAGCCTTTGCTTGGTGGTGAACACCCTTATTGTCTTTAATCACAACTTATGACACCCTCCTAGTATATCTCTTTCCCTCTTTCCATCATTTGATTAAGATCTCTAGGGTTTCCTTAAATGAAACTTGGAGGAAATTGGTTTTATCTGCCAAAACATAGAGCACCAATTTTCTTCATTTCATTTTGGTGAATCTAGCCTTTAGAACACCATATTTCTGATTAGAAGTGCATTATATTCCTAGATCTAGCTTGCATTCAATTTGCATTAGGTCTTCCATTAGTTAATTTGCATCTAGGGTTTCTAAATCTTACATTAGTGAAAGTGCATATAGGCTACATTTTTGCATCTTAGATCATTTAATTTCATTGAAATTCTGCAATTACAAATAGTCAAGTCAACATACAAACTAGAAACCTTAACATTCACCCAGAATTTGTTGAATTTGGTGCAAAAACCCTAATTTGGGATTCATTTACCCCTCTATGGGATTTAGTCACTGTATAGGTTGTTTTTCCTACTTTATGGGAATTTTGTGTTGTGTATTTTTCAACATTTGAACCCTTCAAAAACTCTGACTAGGAATCATATGCCCCTCTGGGCGAATTAGTCCCAGATTAGACCTATAAATACCTTTTATAACATTAAAAACATCTTTTTTGTGTTTCTATATCCTATTGTTAGCTATATGTTTCAATTTGTTGAGTTTTTGTTTCATTCATTTCATTAGATCTAGCTTAATTTGGTTTAGTTGTTGCATTTCTTAATTTCAAAATGGCATTCATAACATTTAATTTTTAGATTATTGCATAGTGTAATCAACAAATTACCTTGTTTAGAATCTAAAAATTGCATAAATACACATCTCCTAGGTCACTAAATTTGTATAGATTACTTTTCACAAATGTTAGTATCTTTCTTTTTCAAGTTTACAAAGAAAAGGTTGTGAACAATAAGAATGTTATTCATTCATTCAATACATTTCCTAGTTATGAAAGTCTCTTAGTGCAAGAAAGTGAAAATGTTGACATTGGCCTTAAATCTACACCCCCTCCTATCTCTCCTATTTGTGGGAATTATGTGATAGAAGAAGATGCAATCGTTGAGAAACATGAAGGTCTTGTTTGTTCATCTCCTTGTCCCCCTTGGGAAGATATTATGGCACAAGAGAATGAGATCATAGAAACATTTCTAAACATCACCTTACCTAGTCTCCATTCATCCCTTGCTTTTGAGAATTTTTTAGTGTAAGAAGATGAAATCATAGATAAACATGACAATAACATTTGTTCTATTCATAGTATCTCTCCTAGTTGTAAAGAAGATATTTTGGTGTTAAAAGATCAAACCAATGAGATTCATGAGAATATTATGTGTGTCTCTTCTCCTAGGGAAAACATTATTGAACAAGAGAATACCATCATTGATAAACAAGAAAATACAACCACTGATAACTCCCTTGTGATGAAGTCATTTCAGAAGAACCAATCTTTGAATGTCATGAACATCTAGTTTGTAGTTCTCCTAAAAACTCTCCTCCTAGGGAGGATGTCATGGTGTAAGAAAATGTGAACATTGACACATGTCTTTCAAACACTAGTAATGGGGCTTCCTTAGATCAAGATTATGAAGTGACATTAAACTCATCTTCACCAAGAGATCATGAAAATAAGGATACATTTTTTGAGGTTACAACAACACAAATTGGATCTCCTTTAACTAGCGGGCCTCCTAAGTCACCTCCCATTAGTGAACCACATAAAAAGAAAATAAGATATCTCGTGAAATATATAATGCAACTTGATAATAATAATGTTTTGCAACAATCGAGTTATAATGGAGTTGCTCAAACATGTAGGAAACCACAAACCACTCCCACTTCATTACCATTGACTCAACATATTTTTCTTAATGCTTCTCGTTTGTATTTACATATAATTTAAAAGGACTCCTGCCAATATATCCTTTTGGGATCTTGTTTGAACATCACCTAAATACAATTAGGTATTCCAAAAGTTATTGCAAATAAAGTAGGAGGAGATCCAATCTTCTATGAAACTGAATGATGTAGCATCCTCCTTTGATTTTATGTGTGTCAAAGATTCATAAATCACATTCCTTAAACATGAATTACCCTCACTTGAGATTCAAAACAAAAATAAATCCTTGATGATAAAGGTGATCATTAATGAACCATAGTTAGGTGCACTCTCATAGACAATGAAGCAGGTCTTAATGTTTGTAGCATTGACCTCCTAGATAAAATTGGTGTGGACAAGAGGATTATTCAAATTAATGATGTTAATATTTATTTCTTTGAAAATTTTAATAGGAAACCATTAGTAATGATCACATTACCTATTGAGGTCAGACATGTAGTGTTTCCTACCACTATCCATATCATGCCAAGACCTTTTTCATAGAATCTTCTCCTATGGAGACTATGGATTCATGCTATGAAAGGAGTCCCATCTACTCTTCACTGTGAGATGAAATCTAAATATAGCACAACAAGATATAAACAGTTGAAGTATATGAACGAAGCTATAAATCATATGATCATAACACTTTTGAATCCCCTAATACTTTCATTCCAAAATAAAATGTTGAACCTATATAAGTTGATGATAATCCTAATTTTCTTTCACCTACAACACAACTCGGGGTGGTTAGATTTTATGCCTCGTTTCAATGAAGAATCCAAACCATCACCCTCAAATACCAAAGAGTCATATACAAACAATTCATTTTTAAATGAAAGTTCTAGTGATGATTGGGGTTCATTAGATTCTACACCCTCCTTTATGGGAGAGTAAAAAATCTCACAATATAAACCAAAACAACCTTGTGTTTCATCTTCTCAGCTTGGTTCTTCATCAACAACATTACCCCATGGTGGTGATGGGGGCTCTTTAACTCCCATACCTCATGAGAGGACGATGCATAAATTTAAGAAACCTAAAAATAATTTGTGTTCTCATGAAAAATACAATCCTTCTCAGAAGCATAAACCCCTTTCAACTAAGTTGGAACATTGTTATGGTCTTTGATACAAACTCTCTCCTAAACAAGGATACAATGAAAACATGAAGCAAAATGATATAGAACAAGTTAAATGTATACCGTACTCTTTCAAGAAAGATCTAGTTTTACCACATTTATTTCCATTTTCATCTCAGGCCTTGTCATTTAGTGTGTTTATGGCATCTTGTGCAAATAGAGGAACATCCTCTACTATTGATCAAGAGAGTAACTTGTTGAGACTCTTCCAAGATCATTTGGTATCCCTCCCTCTAAGAACATGAAATAAAGTTTACTACAAGAATTCATTTTGTGCATATCATAGAGTTCATAGTCATTCTACTAATGAATGTAAGGCTTTCAATGATAAAATTCAATATCTTAAGGAGTGTGGTGCTCTTCCTTGTGTTGGGCACCTAATTCCTCTTATTAATACTGATTTTCACTCTAGCATTTTTCTCATCAATCATCTCAACTCATCCTTGTCTTGCACTAAGTGGGGACAAGGGGTTAGGGATCCTTGTCCTCATATGGCACTTGTTGTTGCCTCTTTTGGCTAGTTGATTGCCTTCCATGTATATATAAGAGCAAGCTTGGGATGTGAATGACATGCTTTAAGTTGGCTCACATGTCACATACTAAGTTATCTTTAGTATTGAAACCCTTTATCCATGATGTAGTTTCACTTGGGAACATATGACTTGGCATAGGGCTTTCCAAATAACCTCTCATGTATTCCTCTAATTTAAAGAAAGTTCTCATAGCAATGGTGTTAGCAACTGCTTTAAAGTGGTAAAATCCATCGACACTCATACTTCACTATGTGATTTTCTTTCTTCTTACGATGTGTCCTTTTCTTGGTGGTGTCATTGGGTTTGATTCCCTTTGAGAGCATGATATTTCTTTGAATTTTCCTCTCTTAGAGACATTAGGCATGATGTTCCCTATGAAGAGACCTTACATGAACTAAGGAAAATCCCTTTGAACGTACCTTACACTAATTTTGCATTTACAATAGTTTTTATATGGCCAACTTGCATAACACACTTTGCTTGCCTATGGAGCCATCTTGTTTATTCATGAGTGTCAAGTATATGAATTTTTGCTTATCTCGTGAATCTTATTGTTCATGTTGTGTGGGACCTTATCAAAGTTATCAGGAGGTATAGCTTTGCTATGGCTGTACATGTGGGATTCAAACTTAGGCATGACTTTCCCATAGCCACTTGCTTGTATGTGTGAGGTGTGTATGTGTCTCATTGGGGGCTCACCTAGTGGATGGCCTAAGATTCCACTATCCCTTGTGAGTGTGTGTTTTTTTGCATAGTGGGCATCGTGTTCCACTTGTAAGCCACCCTTTTTGGATACTCACCCATCAGATAGCTTGAAGTTCTATTTCCTCAAAATGAGCATGCATTTTAAATAAACAAGCTTAGATTTGATCCACAACATGTAGGACAAACAGTTAAAGATTGATCCACCTTTTCTCTCTTTTTCTTTCATATTTGTGTCTTTGACATTTCATGTTTGTGTATCTTGTTTTGTTGCATATCATACACCTTGTGTGTATCCCTTTGTTCTTGTGTTGGTTTGACATAGGATCTTGGATCCATGGGGCTTGACCACCCCCTTGATCTTTGTTATCATATACCATCCACATTGGTACACTTAGACCCCTCTTGAATGTCTACTTTAGTGTGATTTTGAAGCAAGTTCCTCCTCTCACTAAAGTGGGGGCTAAATGTAGTTTAGAAAAAGTAGTTCTTTTCACACTTAACTTGGGAATGAATAATTAATGATAAAATGAACCTAATTGTGCCTTATTTAGGGTTTTCTAAAGTGTATCCTAACACTTTCACACTAATCTAGGGCTTTATTAATTAATTGGGATTCTTTATGCCTTATTTAATGCATCCTTTTGAGGATAATCCCAACACTTATCACATAACCAATCATAATTCAATGTTTTAGGTCATGTGTTCTAGATTTGGTGATCTGGGACTCATATGCCACTTTGGGCATATGAGTCCCACCTAGGTCTTAAGACCTAATTTTGAGTTTGACATTAAATAGGACCTTTCTTTGAGTTTGTGTCCTAGTTTTGAGCCATTGGGGCTCATACACCACATTGGGCATATGAGTACCATTGTAATCAAGACCCATTTTGAATTCAATTATTGGTTGTATTTTATCCTCCTCAATCTAATGTTAGCTTGTAGTATTTTAATTTTAGGAAATTTGGCATTAAAAAAGTATAAATACAAGTTTATTTCACATAATTTCACCTAGAAATTCAATCTAAGCTATCCTATAACTTCATAAGAAATCAAGAGAAATTTCACAAGAGTTCACAAGAGAATTAAAGGACACTTGAGAGCATTTCAAGAGCATTAAAAAGCATATTTGAAGAAGATTCTTATAGCAATTAAAGATCCATCGTCATAAAGCATCAAGCATGTTGTTGAGCTAGTGTTGTGATGTAGCATTCAAGATCCAAGTTAAGCATTGTTCGACATCTAATTAAAGATCAAGATCTTTTTTCTTCATGGACATGTCATGTTAGATTGCATATTACATTTCAAGCCATCATTCAAGGTATCATTTTTCATGTTTCATTGTTTCATAATAAGGTTTAATTACCTAAATGGGGTTTAACCAAGGAAAACCCCTATTGCCTAACAATCAACAAGTTTCTCTCTCTCTACATGTGTGATTGCAGATCTAGGTGGTTTGGAGCTTGAGGATCCTTTGAAGACAAAGTTGCAAGATTGAATAAAGGTGACAAGGTTTTCATCTTCATGAAAAGTCACCTATAGGCCAGAATTCAAGCTCTTAGACTTAGAGATTTGACAAGATAGAAGCTATAGGAAATCACTACAGAATACTAGAGTTTCATCCAAACCCTAATATTGGGACTAAATCGTCACCTTGGGCGTATGAGTTCCAATACTGTCTTTTTTCCAAATTTTAGGAGATCTAGATCAGTCACTAAGAGATTCCAATTTTTACATAGAAACCCTAATATGGGACTAAATCACCCAAACTGGCATATGAGTCCTAGTGAGCATTAAAATTCATAATTTTAGGGTTTTAGAGCTTTTTTAGATCAAATATTTCTTCTAGGTACCCCTCTGCTCATTCTCAGTTTGTTATTCTACATTTTAGTTCCATACTCTATGTCATATAGTTAGGTTTTCACATTGCATTCATCTCTTTCTTTCCAAGCATTTTGTTGGTGATGAACCCCCTTATTTTCTTTGATCACACCCTAGGACACCATTCTAGCATATATCTTTCCCTCATTCCATCCTTGGATTGAGATCTCTAGGGTTTCCCTGAATGAAACTTGAAGGAAATTGGTGTTATCTCCCAAAACATAGAGCTGCAATTTTATTTCTTTCACATATATTTCCAGATGAGGCTATGTCATGAAAGAGAGGGGTTTCCCCCGACATGAAATCCCAAAATAACATATAAGGGATCCATGGATTTAAGGTCAACATATGTATTTGCTAAAATGATATTATAGAGCTCAGAAACATTATCATTCCACAAATAACTCATGGATCAAGGAAGAATGACACATAGAGAGTGAAAAAAATAAAATTTATTGGGTCAACATGGAAGAGACCTAAATGTCTCAACACCTTGCATCATCCCCAAAAGAAAAACATGAGACAAGATAAAAGATAAAGGTTTACAACATATAGAAGAATATAGGTACAAAGAGAGGAATGAACATGAAGAAACATCAAATAGAATAGTATGGGGGATCACATTACGCACATGCAATCACATAAAGAACATGAAAAAGAAAAACAAAGACAATACTAGCAAGGAACATGCTAGTCAACCTATAGTAGGTCATTCGCATCCCAATCTTGTTCATCGTATGCAAAAGGCCGACAACTAGCTAAAGGGAAAACATCAAGAACCAAACTAGGAAAAGGTTATCTAAGCCCTTGTCCCCACTAAATATAAGACAAGGATGAGCTAAGGTAAATGATGTGAATGAGCTCCTTGCAATATAGGAATGATTTACAATGTATGTAAAATATTTAATAGTGAGTGTGCTTATGATCCTACAACTATTACATGGCATGGAGAAAAGTTCATACTTTTAAGGACTATCTCTATCCTATCAAATTTATCAAGGAACCTCCTTAAAGCATGAAACTCATATGTACTATGCCCAAGAATTCTAAGATATTGACAATGAGACATGTTTGTGTTTTTATTTTTTGGATTTGGATTGTCTCTGATGGGTGATAATGTTAAGAGTCCTTCATTAAGAAGTATGTGTAAGTGACTTTTAGTTAGAGACATGAGACAAGGAAATTTTAGCTTCTTCAGTTTGTAAGGCCTTTATCAGGTGCTTGTTGAAGGAGGAGGACCTAAGATTATCTTATCATCCTTATGAGACATTACTTCATCATTATGAGGGAGGAAATTTATCTCCTTAGATGATATGGAGGGAGAAGGATCTTGATATCCCAATCCTTTAGTATCTTCAATAGGAAGTTTCTCTAAAACAATTTGAATTTCATGCTCATTATTTATGTCACATTCTTTCTTAGTTTAGATCTTAAATCCTTGGCCATAAGTCTCTTCTAGGTTGATAGGTGTGTTGGTCACTTTCTTAACATAAGATGGGTTATTATGCAATTTATTAAAGATACTAGGTTCACTCATGTTTGAAGGTTTATACTTGGTTTGTAGTTCAATTTCAGGATGTAGAAGAGAAAACATCTCAATTGGTGGAAGAGTAGGGGGTGTTGGTTGTTCCATGGAGGGATAAAATAAGCATTATTTTCAACATTGTTAAGGCAATTGTTTATGAGATTGTTCATGCTATAATCATCTTCTCCAATGATGTCAACTTCACAAGAAGATTTATTAGGAGTTAATTGAGATTGATTAGGTTCTATTTCATTAGGATCATTTCCAAAAACACAACTTGAGACATCCACCAAAGAGATTATAGACTTCCATATATTATCGATTTGCACATATCTATTATGCAAGAATGAATTGAAATTCCAAGAAATAATAAATTTTTAGATTCTAAGAAAGATAACTTTTGTATTATACCATGCAAAAACTTGAAAATGATGTAATTTTGAATTGAAACAATGCACTAATTTTGACAAATTAACCTTAATATGATCAATTTTAGAAAATAGAAATTCTACAAACTAAAAACAACAAAAAATAATGAAAACATAGAGATTTTGATGCCTAGAGATGTAGAAAAAATACAAAATTAGGGACTCATTCGCCCTTGGATGAATGGGTCCTTATTTAGGTTTTCTAAAAATGATTTTACAAATTTCTAAGATAATTTTTAAGGTTTTGAGATTCTAGAATGAGACAGGTGGTTACAGTTTCAAATTTCTAGAAAATGAAGTCTAAATGCAAGTGCAAAATGATGTTAAATGATAAAATAGGAGACATAATTTTAAATTCAATTTTCATTCAATTTTCTATTTGAAAGTATTGATTATGAAATGCTATGTAAATACTTTGCAAAATGACTAAAACTTTTGATTTTTCTAAATTTTAAAGAATGAAAAAATGTGAACCTAAAACCCTAAATGAGATACAAGTTAATGAAAATTAAGAACACTAAATGAGATTAAAATAAATGCAATGCAATACCTAGATCTATGGTTGAAAATGGACTCCAAAGTCGAAAAATTACAATGCTCAAAGTCAAGTTCACCAAAATCATAACGTGGGAAAATAGGGATGTTCAAAGTATGGAAACTAAGGTAACCCATCTTCCCAAAATCATTCAAGAAATGAGATCCCCTCAAATTATTTACTAACAAACCTTTTAGGTGAATCAATTCAATGGGGGAATCTATTGGTTTCTTTTCTTAATTGAGGACGGGGGTCCAAGTCAAAAAGCACTTTGGGGAGAAAAACTAAAACTAGTAAACTAACTCCAAAATGCTATCTAACACTTGGATCTTGAACATGAAACCCAATACTAACCAAAAAAAAAACAAATTTTTTTTTTTTGAGAAGGGCAGAATCTTGTGTACCTTTCACAAAATATTTTTTTGGAAGCCTACCTAGGACTCATTCACCCATGAGCAAATGGATCTCTAGTGAGGGTTTTTCTAAAAAAATTGGGATCCTCTTGTCCTATCTTTTCACTTCCAAATTCTTTGGGTTTTAGTGTCAGAAAGTTTAAAACAACTTCAAGATCTGAGTTTCAGTGAGAAGATGACAACTTTGATAATTTCTTCATTTTTTCTGTTCAAAATATCTTCAATCCTTCTTCAATCTAAATCACTCAACAAACCCTTGAATGAACCTTGATAATGTAGATCTACAACTTGCATGAGATGGCTGAAATGGATGTGGATCTTGATCTTGAATCTTGCTTGAAACAATGCTTTGAACACTTGAATGGATCATGAAACCTACATCACAATGTTAGCTCCACAGACATGCATGATGCAAGAAGACTTTGGCATGATGATTAGATCTTGATTGTTGTAATAAAACTCTGATATTTCTTCTCTTGAATGCTCTTGATCATAAACTTAGATCTTGTAGTTGTAATTGAACACTAGAAAATCTAGGTTGCTTAGATGAAACTTAGTGAAATAACCTTGTATTTATAGGTATGTATCCTTAATTTCCTAAAATTCAAATATCACAAGTCAACATCTGAATATACACTTAGAGACATTAAAATACCACAAAAATCATAACATAAAATGTGATTCAAAGGCTTCGAGAGGACCCATTCACCCATGGGTGAATGGGTCCCAAGTCCCTATTCGTAGAACACACATTGCTCAAGGTAAAGTGTTATGTGTAAGCATTAATTATTATCATGTTTCCCTTTTGGAAAATATAATTTATTAGGCTTGTAAATGAATTATAGGTTTAATTAAGGCATAATTAATCTCAATTAATTAAGCGGGCCCAAAACTTAGTGTGAACATGTAAATAAATCATTTTTACAACACTAAATTAAGGAAAAATTAAGTCCATTTTAACTATGAGGGCCCAAACAAGTGAGAAAATGTAAAGGGATACATTTTCCATAACTACAAGTAGATAGTCATAATAATCTATATGAAACAAAAAGATATGTATTTAACATATTGATGAATGTTTATATATATATATATATATGATTAAAAATGAAATTGTTTATATTGTAAATAATAGAAATAAGCCCTTGATAAAACCACAAATTTTGATTGATGGACATAAAAATTAATATTTAACTACTAGTCCTTAGGCCCTTAAGAGAAAGGAAGAAAATATTTATTAGTCGATAGGCTATTTTGTTTGAAGTTTCCGCCAGGATTTTCATCAACTCAGCCGAGAATTGGATTTTTTGGCACTGGGGGTCTCGTTAGTGCCGGGGAGGTAACCAAGTTTTTTTGTGGTGACATGGACCTTGGTAATTACGTGAGTTGGTGGTGGTGAAGAATGGTGTCCTGGATACGAGGAAGGTGAATGGTAAGCATTTTTTGGCGCAAGGGCCAATGTATCCTATCATTACAACGATGGTGATAGACGAAGTAAATGCAATATTGAATGTTGGCATGTGGGAGAGTATAATTTGATGAAGTTGTATTGTCGGAAGAGCCATTGTAGTATTGGTTTGATAGTAGGATATTGTTAGATTTTTCGTGTTCGGCTCCATTTTTTAGCAGGTTGGAGGGTTTTAAAACTGTTGAGTTTTGGATTCGGTAAGTTGTTTTGCATGGGTATTTTGCATAAATGATTAATTTATTGTTTATGTCTTTCATTCTCTCCTTATTGTTCATTTTGATAGTAGGTTTCATGGTTTGAACACTAATGTGTTGCAGAATGTGGGAGGAAGTATATTGATTAAGTTGCATTGTTGAAAGAGCCATTGTGGTGTTGGGTTGATAGCGGACTATTGTAAAATTTGTCGCCTCCAATTCCCTGGTTTGTTTCATAGGAGACAACTATAAAAATTGTCGACTTTCCCTGCTTTTTGTGCTGGATTAGAGGGCTTTAAAACTGTCATTCTCTGTAATCAGTAAGTCATTTTACATGGGTGTTTCGTATAGATTGTTTCTTAATTGTTTATGTTAAAACTATTGTTGTCTAGAATCTGTAAGTCGTTCTGCATGGATGTCTAGTGTTATCATTTTTTGTGGATGGAGAAATTGCAGTTGAATCTTTTTTTCTCCCGTCAAGAAATATTGTTAGGGTTTGTAATTTTTTCATTCCTGGTTTATTGTTTGTACTTATCTTTGTGCATTTTTGGCATTATACCCATTACCATATGAGCAATAGTAGTTAAATCTAGGTTCTTCTGTCAAAATGGTTAGGGTTGGTAGTTTTATTGCCCAATTATAGATTAAGATAGGAGTGATTATATATATGGATATGTAGAGGGTTTTTTATTTTTTTGAATTTTTTGATGGGATTTTTGTCAGTCAAACCTTGAATAGGATTTGTTATGTAATAGGTGTTTTAAAATTTCTCTATTTCTCTATAATATTTAATTCTAGCCAATGTAGCTTAGATTTCATGTGTAATGTGTGAGGAAGTATATTGATTAAGTTGCATTGTCGAAAGATCCATTATGTTGTTGGTTTCATAGTGGACTATTGTAAAAATGATACTATTGTTTGATAGTAGAGTATTGTAAAAATCATTGGCCTCTGCTCCATTTTGTGGTAGATTGGAGGGTTTTAAAGTTATGGTGTTGCATAATCTATAGGTCATTTTACTTGGGTTTTTTGTATAAATGGTTTATTTATTTTTTATGTTAAAACTATTTTTCTCCAGAATATGTAAGTTATTTTCCATGGATATCTACCGTTATGGTTTTTTATGGATGGAGAAATTGTAAATATATAGATATGTAGAGTGTTCATTATTTGTCTAAATTTTTTGATGATATTTCTATTAGTCGAGCCGTGAACAGGATTTGTTTTGTAGTAGCTCTTTTACAATTTCTAGCAGAAGAAAGAAGATTTAACTACAATTTCTACACCCGTAAAGAGTGATAATCTCTTTGAAGTCTCCAAAATGGGTTTAACCTCAGAGACAAAAACATATAACAAGAAGACATTAACAATAAATTAATCATCTATGCAAAACACCCATGTAGAAATGAGTATAACCCCACAAATTTGATTGAAAATTCAAGTTGCATCACCTCAAACTAAATATTATAAAGAAATAGAGAAATTGTAAAAGAGGTATTAGAATAACACTAACGTAGCTTGGAGTTTTGATTAAGTCTATATATGTGTGTGTGTGTACATATGTATATATATGTGTAAATATGTATATATATATACATGTATGTACGTATGTATGTATATATATATGTGTGTGTGTGTGTGTGTGTGTATAGATATGTATATATGTATAAATATATGTATGTATGTTTTACTAATAGCTCTATTACAATTCCCCCATTTCTATATAATACGAAATGCCAGATAATGCAGCTCTTTTTATATAGAAACATATAACAAGAAGACATTAACAATAAATTAATCATTTATGCAAAACACCCATGTATAAAAGAGTATAACCCCACAAACTTCATTGAAAATGAAAACCATGGGAGCTCAATAGTTTTGCCATTGTATATATGCAAACACAAGAATAAATTATGTAGCCGCTCACAATCTATACCATTGTCTTTGTAAGCATTTGAAGCTAGCTCAATTAGAAAGATAGCAAGGGACTAATTGTAAAAAACGTGTATAACAACAAAGATGCATAGAGTATATATATGTGTCTACATATATATATATATGTGTGTGTGTGTGTGTGTGTATGTATGCATATATATATAACTAGAAACAATAAACAAGGGTGAAAAAATTACTAAGTCCAACTATATTTTTTAATGAAAGAAAGAAGATTTTACTACAATTTCTCCACCCACAAAGAGGGATAGAATAACTCACCACCCATGGTGAATGATTCCCATCTATAGGCTTGAAAATTGGTTTTGTCGAATTCAGCTCTGACATCAAAAACCTATTTTTGGAACTTTTCATTTGAATCAGAACTGATTCACCATGCATGGAAAATCAATCCCAGTGGTTATTAATAGTGATTTTAAGGACATTCCAAAACCCTCCAGTAATAGCAATCTACCTCCAAGTGAACTCTGATAAGTCTCATCAATTTTTGTTATCATTTGTTTAAGTTTCTAGTTCATTCTTGCATAACACAGTGTGTTTTCAAACAAGTCTTATTTCTTATGTTTTGAATGTTTGATCAATCAATCTTATCAATTAGTTGCACTTATTCACTACATTCAGCCTTAATAACATCACACACATCTTAATTTGAGTGAACCCTCTAGATTCTTGGTATGGGATCTATCTCTTTCCATTAGGTGAAAAACCCTAATTGAGTAAAAGAGAAAGCATTCCTAGTCCCTAAAATCTATGTTTCAATACCCAAGTTTTTGCTATAAAGAAGAGTAGTCCTTATTATTTAGGGATCTGCAAATACAATTTACTCCCTTACTTGACACACTTCACAACATTATGACCCAAATATTGAACAAAAACATGCTTACCTTACCTCCTGTTTGATCTCTTGACCCTAGCAAGTCATTACCTCTAAGCTTTAGACACAATGCCTATTGTGCTTATCACCAACAAAAAGGACATGATACAAAACATTGCAAGCATCTTAAAAATCTTGGGCAAGACCTCATTGATTCCAATCATATCCAAATTGGAGGTGTAAATGACAAAGGTAATAAGTTTGTAGCTCCTCTCAACCAAAACTTGCAAATCTTTACCAATCCCATGCCCAACCATAATATTTCATTTGTTAAGGCTAGTGAAACTAATCCTGATGTGATGAATGTTGACATAGATGATGAGAATATAAGGAATAATGAATAAAGTCCTATGGATGATGATGAACAGAGTCCTATGGACACTAATGACTGAAGTCCTATTAATACAATGATAAGAGTGATTGATATCAAGCCTCATAAACAAAAAACCATAATTCCCACTGACATTACTTTCTCTTCAAAAGAAATAATCAAACATGCACCTGATGGTCCTCTATACATAGTCGGTAGAATCAATAATAGGCCCACTCCTAGGATTTTAATTGATCTCATCTATGGAGAGAATGTGATCACAGAAGAACTCTTATATGTGCATTATCTTACTCAAGATAGATATGATAAACTAAAAACATGGATTAAAATTCATGATGGTTTTTCTCATGCCACGATGGGATGGATGACACTCCCTTTACAAGTAGGACCAAAGAAATTAAATGTATCATTCTCTATCATATCTAATTTAGACCAATTTCATGTGAATTTGGGCTACAAATGACTTAACTCCATGAAGGTGGTCCCATCTGTTGTCCATAAGTGTTTAAATTTTCTAGTCGACAATGAAATATTCACTATCAACCATAGTGGCTTTAGAACCCCATCTTCCTGTGGAAAATTTTCCTTAGATTATTTTTTCCCTGAACTTATGGAACCTATAACCCATGAAGATTTCCTCTTCCTATCCTACCAAAAGTTCAAAGAAAAATGCATAGCTAGATTATCCCTTGAGAATTTTCCTCCACCCATGAATGAACTTCATCCCTTGAAGAAAACAATAGTGAGCTTAAAGCTCTTCGAATAAACCAATACCTGTCCATGAACAATCCCTTGCCTATTTCCTATAAAAGCCATAGAGGATACCAAACAACTCCTAATCCACCTCCTAAACAAATTTATAAAGCCAAAGAGAATGTGATTGAACAACCTTCTATGGTTTCTTTTGTTCTTCCCTCATGAACCATAGAAAAATGGCCCCTTGGCATTTTTATGGTCTTTTAGGCCTTTCTTCATGATCCTTGGTCCATTTTGCTTCGATTTAATGTTCTAATGTAGATTGAACATTCACATTAGGTCCTTAAAATTCAAACAATGGCGTCTTGTGAAGGTGTTGTGAAGTGTTGTAAAACATTTCTACACTTTTCTAGACTCTATTCATTACAATTCACCTAAAAATCACCTTTTCATCACTTATCAAGTCCTATTTTGATATGTTGTAAAGTCTTGTAACAAGATTTCATGCTTTTCTAGGCATAATTTCACTATTTACACCTTTCTTATGCTTTATTTCACCCCTTTATGCCCTTATAAGCCTTAATTAAGTGTATTTGTGAATGTAAACTCAACAAACAACATTAAATGTGACTTAATTCTTGACACCCACTTTCAAGTTCAAGGTGGGACCCATTCACCATGGGTGGCGAATGAGTCCCTCTTGGCTCCAAATTCAAAAAAATTCAAATTTATTTTTGGGTTTTTATTCAAAATTACATGATGTCGATTTGTGATGAGGTATTAATGGGTTACTAACACACAAGTGTGTATAAATAAGTGTTTTTACATCCATTTTAACCCCATTCATTCACTAATTCATCCAAGCATTCAATCATCCATTCAAAGACTTTGCATATTCAATCAAGCATCAATAAAGCATTTTGGAGCAGCCATTGACATAACTTTAGATTTTCCTCAATAATGGTTTGGTAAGTTGATAGCATTTGCATGTTATTTGTTTATCATTCTATTTCATTTTGATATTTCATTAAGGATTTGATTACCAAAGTGGGGTTTGATAAAGGTAAACCCTATTCTCTAACCCTCGCCATTTTTCACCTCTTTGCATATATATATTTGGCAGACTTGTGTATGCAAGATTTGACAAGAAATTAGGTGTTGAAGAGTGGTCAACAAGTCAACAAAGTGTTTCAAGTCAACTACAACCTATTTCAAGCTTGGAGAAGGCATTCTGTCTGTTTTCTGTAGAATTAACTTCATCAACCCGACAAGTAGACAACCTCAGATTTGGTGCTACAGGATTAGTCCCTGATTTCTCAAAATTTTGGGAGACGACTGATTCACCATCAATGGTGAATGAGTCCCACCTTAAGGCTGAAAATCTAGATTTTGTTAGATTCTGGATCCCAACACTCAAAAACTAGCTTTCAACAATTTTCATCGAGAAGTAGGATTGATTCACCATCGTTGGCCGAATGAGTCCCTCTTGATTTTAGTAATCTCATATAGTATTTAGAATATTATGGAGATCTTCATCCAAACCTCTAGATGCACTCTAAATCAACCTTCTTCCTTTTTGTTTTGCATTTGTTCATTCATAGTTTATGTTTGCATATCACATTGTGTTTTCCAACATTGCATAATTCTTAGGTCTTGCATTCATAATCGGTCACATAGATCATCCAATTGCATTTAGATCATTAGGTTTAGTCTAAACAGCATGTACATTGCATAATTTGGTGAACCTAGCTAAATCTTTTGAGTGGGGTTTATCTCTCTCCTTCCAATTGCAACATCCCAAGAGCACAATAGTAGCCTATAAGCCCTACCCAAAAATATATGGTTCATTTTGGTGAACCTACATATTGAGCACTCTTTCTTTCTTATTTCAATTGCATCTTGCATCCTAGACTTCATCTGCATCAACATTCAATTCAATTAGGGCATTGTCTTGTTTTTGCATCCTAGGGTTTCTCAACATGCATTAGTGAAAGACTCATTTAGATTTCATTTTTGCATTGCATATCATTGAAAAAACTCAAAATCTGCATCTACATCCTTAATTGGCATCTGAAAAGCATTATAATCACTTTAAATTTTCTAAAAAACATAAAAAAATTTCATATCCAGACTCATTTGCCACCTTGGGTGAATCAGTCCACCTGCACATTTCATCTCACATTTTCAGGAATTCTTCTGGCATTTTTCTACATTTTCTATTCTCTATTGTTATTTCCCTATTTCAATTTCTAGAATTTTTGTTATTTTCATTGTGCAATCCTAGATTACCTTTCTATTTCATTCACCCCCTATTTTTTAGTACTTGTATGAGTGTTTGGTGCCCCATTGATAATACTTTAGTGAGAAAAAGTTCTAGACTCATGGCTTCCCACAATAGTAATTTCATTGTGGACCTTGGGATCTCAAGAGCTCCTACTCCTAGTATGGAAAATGGTGCATTAGGAATGGACAATACCACTTCTATTCCCTCACCTTTCCATCCAATGAATGTTGACACATAAAAAAATACCATCCCACAAGAAAAATTCATTAGTATTCATGAGGATTTTGCACACTTACAACAAGACTTGTCCCTTGAAAACATTTCCACCATTGCCATACTAGCCATAGAAAACCTTCATCCTTTGATTGAAAGTGATGATGGCCTACAAGTTATGAAAAGAATTGTTCAGATATACAATAAACATGCTCCTACTACTTTCCAATCTGTAAACACTGTTGTGAGCCAAGGAGGACATCACATTCCTCCCCCTTGAACTATAGCATCCATACCAACTTATACCACTCCTCAAGTTACGACAACTATATGCAACAAGTGACTCCTTTCGCTATTCCAACCAGCATTAGTAGTTCTATTGTGGCATTGCAAGTCCCCTCTACCATTTTCACCCATCTTAGTGTCCCTTTCACTTCTCCTAACATTGCCTACACCCCATCACCATTTTCTCTTCCACCTCATACCACTTACACCAATCCCATCCTTACACAACTCTTTAACACCGTTTCATCCATGCAACAACAACTATCCACCATTAGCCAAAGTAAAAAATGCTCCACCCACATATCATGTCCATAGTAGCCCATTATCCTTAGAAATCTTATGCACCCCGATGTAGCAAGGGATTGAAATGCCTAGGTTTGAGAAATGCATAGGTAAAGGAGACCCTATTAATCATGTCAATGCTCACATAGCCTTGTGTAGTGATTCTATCATTGATGATAAGCTATTCTAAGCCAAAAAATTTCCTAGAACCCTAAAGGACACTGCATTAGAGTGGTTTTCAAACTTACCTAATCATTCCATCTAATCATTCAATGAACTTTTGGATGACTTTATAAGTTGCTTCCAAATTTATATGACTCCTAAAAAGACAATGGTTGATCTAATACGTTGTAGAAAAAATGCTGATGAAAAGTAACTGATTTCATTTCACGTTATCAGTCATTGTATGCTCAAGTTGATGTCAAAATTCCTAATTCACATCTATAGAAGATTTTTATCAAAAACTTGCACAAAAACCTTCAGGATAAGTTAACTATGATGAAATTCCCTTCATTTATGCACAACACTATGTGATTATCACAACTTGGTTTCTAGTCATGATTCAAAGTCCACTTCTAACTGAGCTGAGAAGTTTGAACCTAATAACCAAAACAACACACAAAACTTTCACAAACCAAATAGAGGCTTTTTACAGTTCAATCCACCTCCTCAACTGCAAACCAAACTTGTTCAAAATCAAGTGGTAGTTGTTAAAGCAGTGGTGCCCTACACCTATGGGGACCTAAAGAGACAATTCACCCCCTTACCCAATACTCTCCATAATACAATGAATCAATTGATCCAACAACAAATGATTTCTTTTCCTATCGTTAAACCACTTGATACCACCAAGTCCTTACCACCCACCTTTAAACCCAATGCTTATTATCAATTTCATCACCAAAATTTCCATGAGACCGAACAATGTAAGTGTCTCAAACACTTAGTTCAAGACCTCATTGATTTGGTTTTTTTATCCATTGCAGAAGTCAATGATAAAGGAAATAAGTTTATTGCACCCCCTAACCAAAATTTACAAATTTCCACCAAACCCATGCCTAAACACAATATTTCATTTGTCAAGGCTAGTGAACCTTCAAACACTAATGTAATGAATGTTGATACAAATAATGAACAACATGATATAACTCTAAATGTTACCCAAGTTAATCCTATGGATGAATTTGTGGGTGCAATAGACATTATCCCTCATAAGGGCCCAACCAACAAATCTCTTGATATCACTTTTTCTTCTAAAGATATGCATCAAAAACTTCTTGATGGTCCTCTTTACATAGCTAGCATAATCTATGATAAGCCCACCAATGGCATATTAATAGATCCCACCTGTGGTGAGAATGTGATCATGAAATATTTTTTAGTATTACATGAGTTGTATCAAGATGACTATAATAAAACAACTGCATGGATTAAAACATATACTATTTTTTCATGCCCTACAATTGGATCGATCGTACTCCCCTTACAAATAGGACCCAAAACTTTGGAGGTAACATTTTCAATCATTCCACAATCGGATCAATTTCATCTACAGCTAGGTCATCCTTCGCTCCGCTCGATGAAAGCGGTCCCCTTAGTTGTTCACAAATGTTTGAAGTTTCCACACAACAATGAAATATTTACCATACACCATAGTGGATTTAATCCATTATCGTCTAAAGGTAATTTTTCCTTAGAAACTTTTTGGCCTCAACCTATCGAACCC
>VDFB02379655.1:0-40243 GCA_007258455.2 Sequoia sempervirens | reverse complement strand
AAATCAACTGCATGCGTTGATGTCGACAGATAGGTCACGTGGTGAGGAGCTCCTCATTCAAATTTCAAGTTAATCGGAGCATTGGAGCTATCAGAAATAAGAGGTTACTATTTATAGTAAACCACCTTCAAAAACATACTATAAATAGCAGGTCAGCTAAAAGTGGCAGTGTCGACAGGGCAACAAGGCTATAAGGATGCAGTGTGCAAAATTTCAGGTCGTTCTGAGCTTCAGAGGTGCAAAATTCAGAGGACTTACTATAAATAGCAGGGCACGTAAGCTGGCAAAAAAAATGAAGAAAAAGTTCTAAGTCTGGAGCTTCATCTAGTAGGCATGGTGAAATGCGCCAGGTGCATATGCCAAGCATGGAAAATTTCAAAGTCATGAAGCTCGTCCTTCACACAGGGCAAAATGCGCCCAAACTGGATAAAGTCAAGCAAAGTCAACGCCTTTCATCCCTCTGCCTAGCTAAAATGCGCCCAGGTGAATAAGGAGGCATGGAAAATGCTAAGTATGAAGTTTATCCTTCTCAGGGGGCAAAATGCGCCCAAGGCACAAGTGGTCAAAGAAAGTCAATGAAGCTTATCCTGTTGGCCTAGCAAAATGCGCCCAACTTGAAGAGAGGGAAAGGTTAAAAAATTTCTAAGTGTAAGAAATCCGCCTCACCCCTCCAAATGCGCCCATCCTGCAGCAGGGATGAAATGTGCCCAAAACACAGAGAGGTCAAGGTGGTCAAACGTTTTCGTCCTCCTCAAGGGGAAAAATGCGCCCAAATGCATGCATGTCAGGACAAAAAAATAGAAGGCGAAGAGTCACATGAAGGCGTTCATCCACCAGCAAGGGTAAAATGCGCCCAAGGTAGGAAAGAGTCAACAAAGTCAAACATTTTTATCCTTCACACACATAGAAATGCGCCCAAATCATGCCATGTGAAGACAAAAAACGGAAGCTGAAGAGTCATCCTCTTGACATGCTCAAATGCGCCCACATTGAAGTGTAAAAGGTGAATAAGAGTGGTAAATAAGGTAAAGGGCAGGTGAAAATATTGCCTAGACGTGGTGAAAGGTGGTAAATACCAAGGCGTTACCTTCCTTCAAGCCTCAAATGCGCCCAAGGTGATGAATTCTAGGCGTGATTTTATTCTTCTTCAAGTATCATGTGCGCCTAGGGTGGATGAAGTGTGTTAGGCGTTGAAAATGCAAAGTGTTGAAAATATTTTCCTAGGCGTGGTTTCCAATTTCTTCTAAGTGTTGGGCGCTTCAAGTAAAAATAAAATATTTTTTAGAGTGTTGGAGAATTTGCCTAGGCGTTGGGTTTAAATGAACATTTTCAAGTGTGGAGTGAAGTGAGAAATAAAAGTGTGCTAGGCGAATAAAATTTTCTAGTGAAGTTGATAAAAATTCTCCTCCACTGGCAAACAAATAGAATTTTCTAAGGGAAATTCTTCAAGAATGCAAGAGATGATCAAAATATTTTCTAAGGCAAATTATTTTCCCCTTGGAAAATACGCCTAGAACTCAAAGTGGGTGATAATGCAGATGAATTCAAATTTCTTCAAGCTGGAGCAACACAGAACGATCACAGGCGAAGAATGAATTTAAAATGGTAAAATAATATTTTTCTAAGGTTCAAATTTCAAAAAATTAAATGAACCCGTTCGTTGGGTACCCATGGATTCGAGGCGTTCCGAAGAAAATTTTCTTCTGGGTACTGGATGTTCGCGATGATAGATGGATTTTCAAGTCTTCCGAACTTCGCCGACACCTTTTCAGTGAAGAATTTAATCAGTGCTCAAATTGTGAATTTTTCTAAGGGAAAATTTAAAATTTTCTAAGGCAAGTTTGAATAAAATGTGTTTTCGGAATGAATTTCTTCAAGTGATGAAGTCGAGATGAGTTGCCTAGATAATTTTGATAGAATTCGTCGAAGATGAATTTTCCAGAGGTGATGAAGAGTTAAAATTCGAATTTCAGGTGACAGGATTCCGGCTGGTGAATTAAAAAGGATGAATTTAAATTAAATTTTTTGAAAATAAATTCAAAGATGCCAGTCAAAGTCAAGTTTCTAGAAGAATAAGATTCCTGACGTCGGGTGACAAGTGTCAGAAATACCAGAGAGGGAAAATTCGAATTCTTCAAGTGGAGTAGTGGAAGTTAAATGCACTGGCTAAAAATGGCTTCTTCTAGAATTCGATTTTGGCTATAAAATGGAGAGGTCTCTCACTTGTTTTCACAGCTGAAGAAGTCGAACTTGCTCTAAGTAAAACATTGCAGTGAGTTGGTGAAGACTAGAGTTTAAGTGAGTTCGAATTGTGGCTAAGTCTGGAGTTTGCTGAAGTTGCTGAGGGGCGCACTTGCTGATTGCCAAAGTCTGATTTGTTGCTGATGTTGCCAAGCTAAGAGGTGCGAATTTGCTTGTATTGCTGATTGCCAGAGCTTACTTCGTTGCTGAAGTTAAGGTTGCCAGTTGAAAAGGACGCCTAGAAGTGAATTGCTAAGTTTTCAAAGTGTGGATTACAAGATTGTTGATTGCTGATATAAAGTGTGAAGTTCGAATTGCTGGTTGACATTGATTAAGAACAGTGAAGCCATCGAAGTCCACTTAGAAATCTGTTCTAAGTGTTGAAGTCCGAACTTATTGAAGAAGAAGGAGCTGAGGTTTGCAAACACGAGAGTTATTGCAGCTTCTAAAGTCGACTACAGCCCCTATGCAATGTCTTGTTTTATTTTTATAAACTAAATTGCTGATGAATGTTATTGTTTGCAGATGGCTGAGGCAAGGACAACTGGAAAGGACAATGGTGCCTCCAGACAAGCAGTGATCAAGAAGCTGAGCAAGACGTTCAAGCCATAGTCAAAGTTCATTTCGAAGTTGGGCAAGCTGACGGACACTAACTTGGGCTCCGTCAACCTGGAGACCTTCAAGAACCGGATGTTTGGAATCGGAAGTCATCGGGCTTCAGTCACTTCGCACAACATCGTCCGAAGTGGACTATATGCAGCTGCTGGTTTCCCGCCAGCCATACAGTGTTCGGAGCTGATAATGGAGTGCGCTAATTGCTACGAGAAGGAACACCGGTCGATCATGTCACCTGATGGCCAAGTGCTTACCAATCTTACTCCGGCAGCCATTGGCGAAGCTTTCGGGATCCCGGTGCACAGAAATATGATCTACAAATCCAGAGAACGGGCTGAGCGGATGTATGCTTCTGCTTTTGAGCGGTGCATGGATACAATTAACACCCACTGGATGAGCACTCCCAAGCCTTCTCGAACGAAGTTGCCCAAACAGATCATAGCGGATGATTTGAAGCAAGAGTACTGTGACCTCATTATGATGCTGAGCAGGGTTGGAGGTTGCCCACAATCATTTATTTTTGAGCCTTGGATGTTCTATTACATCAACCTCGTGCTAGAAGGAAAAGATTACGTCAATTGGGCTGCAATGATCAGTGACAACTTGCACGAGCAACTCCTGGGCTTGAGGAGAACGAAGACATTTTATATGAGCTCCTATGTCATTTATATGTTGGCACGGATGACGAAGTATAGGGGGATATCTTACAAAGAGCCTGTTGGATGCGGCTCTCATCAGTTCAAAATTTATGATGCCTGTCCACAGTTGCACCTGTCGAGCACAACCCACTACAAGCGTGTCAACGACTCATTCACCATGTACATCACGAGGCTGCTTCAGGAGCGGTTGCATCATAGAATCTCAAGAGATGCTCAGGAGCTAATTGAGAGGTATGGGTGCTGGTTTATACAGTTTCCGAGATTTTCTTACATTAGGCTGCAAGGTTTTTCCTCATATCCATATAGGCTGCCTAAGTACCCGACAGATAGAATAATAATGCTAGAGATATCAAGGCAGTTGCTGGCCTTTGATAAAATTCAAAAGAAGAAGAAGAAAGGAGGGATAGAATTTCCAATTGTAATGGGCAACTCGGATGAGGTGTGTCCCTCGATGCAGGCAGCTAGAGAAGCTGAAAGTGAGCTTCAATTTTATCATTTCTCATATCATACTAGCCGACAGCACTACGACCCACATCATAACATCAATTGGGTTCTGTCAGAGGAGTTCAAACATAAGGCCACCATAGAGGATTATTGGGCTGATGCAGTTGATGAGATTGAAGTAAGGAAGAGGATGTTCTCTCGATTGCCTATCACTCTGATCAGGGAGTGTGAGGTTGTGCCAGTTCCGGACCAGGTCAATGAGGATATGGATGTTGTACATCCTGATTATGCAGCTGTTCGAGATACTCCACTTCCACCTCCCGATTGGTCAGAGCCCGAGGTTGCAGATTTGGATACTCTCTCCATCCCAGTTATGACATTTACTAGAGCTTGGGTTGATAGGCGTGTGAACAGGCTAAAGAGTAGGTCAATTGCCCTGACTTACAATATGATGGGAGATCACAGGACGCCCACCACTGGCAGGAAGAAATAGATTACAAGAGGTCCAGAGTCCAGGAAGAAGGAAATAGTTAGACAGGAGCCTACTCAGCCAGAGCCTCCACGAGTCACAGTGGCAACACCCTTGGAGACACGTTCTCCAAGCATACAGGAGGTCTCTTTATTTGCTGATCAGAGGGTTGTATTGAATCAGGTGCAGGTAGTACAGGATGATATTCAGCGTCCACGGAGGGAGTCAGTTGGCCAGAGTGTCAACGCACCTGTTAGGGTTGATCAGCAGGATCAACAGGATGATGAGGGGACTATTACTGACCCTCAGTTTCAACAGGAGTTGGAGGCGGCCATGAACGAAGATGATGATATAGTTTCAGGTGATACTCAGCCACTTGAGGACGATGAGCCTCACCAGAATGATATAGAAGTTGAGCAGGTTAGAGAAGTTGAGGCACAGGAGCAGCAGCCCTTTGACATACAGTATGATGTGCCCGATTGGCTTAAGGATAGAATGAGGAGAAGCCCTAGTGAGGAAATTGATCCAGCAGTTGAGATGGAGGAGTTCTTGAATAGGATCAGTGCACCTCCACAAAAGAAGAAAGCAAGAAAGTTTTCGAAGATCTCCACTGAGGGGGATGGCTCTCGTACTCTTCACGTTGCTGTTCCACGAGTTGAGTGTGACCGGAATGAAGCAGTTCCTGAGAATTATGTGGTCACGACTCTAGACTTGGGACGCCCTACTGGTGCGCAGATTGTTGAGGAGTGTGATAACTCCTTCCTCACCCTCAAAGATAGGTTGTTCAAGAAAGAAGGGAAGTATAAGAAGCTGAAAAGAGAACACAAGGCGTTAATTGGATATGTACAACAGTTATCTCGTTCTCGAGGGCAGGATGTACCAGTGATAGAGCCTCCAGCGGATGTTCCTAGAGAGTCGATCAGCGGTTTGGTAGAATTGGGGAGGATGGCACAAGAAGTAGATAAATGGGTCACAGGAGTTCGCGGCCGGTGACAGGTTTATGGACCTTGCTTCCGCCTTTCAACAGCTCCCAGGCTTTAACACCTGATGGATGCAAAGTGGGATCGGCGCTTGGGGCTTATGCCTCTATCTATCGCAGGCAAGTATCCAACGCTTGAGGTATTGAGGCATGTGCCATTGCGCTTGCCGATTGATGGAGGCGCCATTCGTGAGAATCTGGCGCGGGCTTCTTCGAGCGCGCAATGCAGCGATTCAGCCTAGAGTACATAAGGCTATGGCCAATGGGGATGGAGTTCAGAATACCTTTGAGGCCATATTTGCTAGACGGTTGAATCCAGATGAAGTTAATTTTGATAATTTGAGGGGTTTGCTGGTGCCTTTCTTTGCAGACGTTAAGACCTTTGTACAAGATGATTTCGAGAATACTGCTACTTTCTCCACTTTGATCCAGAACACGCAGGACTCCTTAGCTGCTTGGAGAAAATCTTGTACGAGGCATGAGCATTCAGTTACAGTATTAGAGTTTCAGCTAGATTGCATTCCGCCTATTTCAGTTCATGAGGTTGAGGCTGTACTTGGTAGATTTGTTGAGTTTGCAGTGAGGGAGAAGGCCAATGGGAATGCGCTGCTGGACGAGGATCTTCTAGAAGACTGAATGTGGACATTTATTACATTTACTATTTTGGGAGTGAGTGGGAATCTTTGATTCATTTAATATACCACTCCCTATTCTGGCAGTTTTTAGGGTTAGGGCTGAGGTGGCACGATTCTGGCCACTCTATTAATTGTAACCCTAGCCGTCTTTTGGGACTTGGCTAGCTATATAAAGGGGGAGTCCCCCTCATTTGTATCTCATTAGACAGTAGACATTAGATCGGGCATTAGCATTAGAGCTAGAGATTGGAGAGTAGAGCATAGTAGAGCATTGTAGATCATTTTTTTGTGGAAGAGAAAGAAAGTTTTCCCTTTGAAGACTTTTGAGGAGATTGCTGTGTAACACTTTTTATGATAATTGATCTTTTCATTGATGGTGGAATTCGTCTTGTCATAAACAGCTAGCAAGGTCTCTTCTTCCTTTCGAATCCAAGTAGCTTAATTTCATGCAAGTAGTTTACTTTGATGTGTGGTATTTTTGTTGAGGTAGCTTCTTTATTCCATACCACTAGCAACTTGTTGATGATAAGTTTGCCTTGCGTGGTCGACTGGAAATTATCTTGTGTTTAACTTCAATTGCGATTCGTATGCTTATATGCATCGTTGTGATGGTGTATGCATGTTGAGTCGTAATTTGAAAATCTTTTGTTACCCCCTTGAAGATTGCATTGACTTCGCTGAAGCTGTCCGACGTGAGGCTAGGTGAAATTTGGTTGAAGTCTGCCAAAACTAAGTTCCACATATCTTGCATTTAGAGTAGAATACAAATTTCTTAGGCCCTATACCCTTTTACTTTCCGCGCATTTCTGACTAGTTTTAGGAAAACAAGCTATATTGCCAAATCATACGCGAGAATTCCCCTTCAAAATCATACATTAGCTGCTAACTGCAAGAAGTCTGAACAATTGTGTAAGTCCCCTCGTAAGAACACAGCAATACACATCAACCGAACTGGGTCTATTCAAGATTAAAGGAACCTTGGAGTTGAACGTGCGAACTCTCTGCAATCTTAGCGCACGGAATACTTTGATCAAGAGAATGGGTAGCCTTCGACTATTTGCTCTCATTGCTTTTGCGGTCACAAACCACCACCAGTCCCCCTTTCCTTTTCTTGTACTTGCTTAGGGGTTTTCCCTCTTTAGGTTAGCCCCTTTTTATATTTTCTTTTTGTCTAAGGTCTCCTTGTTTTGCCCTAGCCCTTCGCTAATGTACATGTTGTAGTACCAGTCCTATTGATCTAGTTTCATTCAATCTATGGACATTAATATAATTTCTTTATTTCTTTCCCTCTCCCTCTCCCTCTCCCTTCTCCCCCCTCTTCTCTCTTCCATTCAATAAATGCATCATTCATTTTTCATTAAGGTATACTTGAATATTTGGATGCATAATAATACGACATAGTGACATATTAAATTGAGACCCTTCTATTCATAACTTTGTTGTACCCCAAATTAAAATTTTTGCTACACTTAGGCATTTTGAAGAAATGGTCAAAAGTCTTGTTAAAATTGTCAAAAAGGGTCAAAATTGGGGTTTGCATGTCTTGCATGAGGGTCAAAAGCTCAAAATTTTCAAAATCTGATGATGTGGGTTTGCTCAGAGGGACCAAGTCTACAAAACCCAGATCTCAGTTTTTCAGCCCTAAATTTTATAAATTTTTTTATTTTTAGAAACTTTCTAAAAATATAACTTTTTTCTGGGTTTCTTTTGAAACGGATGCTAGCAAAATTTTCTAAAAATAGAAAATTTTAGAAAGTTTAGCTTCTAGGGTTCAAACTGATTTTGATTGGCTAAAAATACTTCCTCATTAGGGTGGTGCAGCCAAAATCATCAAAAGATCAGTTTTGCCCTAGTGGGTCTATTTTGCTTTTTTAAAAGCTTTTTGAGGAGTTCCAAGGCCATTAATGGAGTTCAGTTAGCTGCCAGGTGTAAGATTCAAACATTCAAGCACTGAATAGAAGATGAGAAATGATGAACATGCACGTCGAACGAAGAATGGAGACGGGGGCTGTGAAAGTTGGAAAATGCAAAATTTTGGCTAAGTCTGGAAACTTCAGGCGCCCCAGCTCAGCCTAGGTGCTTGGATGCTCATACCTTAGAAAATTTTTCATCTCAAGCAATCCATGCAATGACGAGCACATGAAACAAGGAGAGAGTTGAAAATTTCAAAATTAAAACTAAGTCTGCTAGCCATGGGTGCCCCAGAAGGAGACAGGCGCCCAACTTTTCAAGAGATCAAATGATGAAATTAGGGTTTGTGCTCTTAGACAATGTTGCTCAGAATCTTCTTAGCTCCGTAGTGAGTCCATCAGCGCGGTCATCCGATCAATCAGTCATCTAAAATTGAAGATCAAACGGAGAAGTCTCAAACAAGAAGCAAAATGCAAACCATGAAATCATTAGACAATATTTTGAGGTTGGAGAACTTGGGCGCCCAAGAAGGAGATAGGCACCCAAGCTTTTGGGGCATCAAATGGATGAATTTGTAGTTTCAATCTCCAACATGTCTTCTCCAGTCTTGACTAGGCTTTCCAACGCAACTGTCAGCAGGTTCATTAGAGTTGACAAGCATCGAATATGACCGACTGATCGGAGGGGTAAAACCATGAAAAATGTCAAAAGTCAAAAGCAAAGTGAAAAATCTTAGAAAATAAACTAACTCTTTGGAAGAGTTGGGCGCCCCAGGTAGCTAGGGGCGCCCAAGTTTTTGAGGCCCCAAATTTAGTCTTCAGAGGATGCAGCCTTTAGAGAACCCCCTTTAGAATTCATCAGGCTATCCAATGAGCCCAACCAATAGTTTGTTGGACTCCCGAATCATCTAGAATGGAAAAATCATTAGAAGATCAAGTAAAGCAAGCAAAACTTGAAGAACATAAAAATGGCTAACATTGGTAAGCTTGGGCGCCCTAGGCAGCCAGGGGCGCCAAACATTTTGAGGGGGTAGATGAAGTTTTTATGAAAAGTTGCCTTCAAACAAACTTCGTCAAATTCACTTAGGCTTCACGATGGATCATTCTGCCAGTTCACAACACCAACTGAGCTCCCGAAAATTGAGATCAAACCAAGGGTAAAATCAAGCAAAAAAAAATGAAAATGGTGGAAAAAAGGCCAAGTCTGAAGAGGAAAAGCACCCTAGGAGAAGATTGACGCCTAAGGCTTAGTGCCTTAGAAATTTTAAATTTTTTTTTCATCTCTTAGCATTTAAGAAAACGTCCAAGTTCGATGCACCTACTCAGGATTGACTTCGAAAGTTTTAAAGCTAGGGAATGAAAGTAGTTTTTATCCTAAAAACCTATTTAAGAGAGCTTTTGTCTTCCATTATTCATTTTTGCAGGTTGGCATCTAGAGCAAGAAGATTTTCTCTTTTCTCTCAACGAAGATTTGAAGACTCAAATGACATGCTTTTTCGGTGTTCTTCGTGGTTTCGATATTAGTGAGCAAGCAGGAATGCTTTTTCGTGCTCCAAAATTCTAGGGTGTTGCTTTTTCAAAATAGCCACTCAGCTTTTTCCATTTCTGATTACATGGGTCTCTTCGCTTTTTCATCCTCTTGAACATTGAGAAACTTTTCCCTCTTCTAGAAACTACTTTTTGGCCGCTTTTTTAGGATGGATTTAGCTTTTTCAGTTTTTGAACATCTGGGTTTCTCCGGAACGTCATTCTCTACAAAACCTAGGTCCCAATTTTTTTTTTTTTTTTTGGAGAAATTGCTTTTTCAAGGTAGATTGGCATTCTATTTTCAACAGTCTATACAAAAAGTTTCCGAACCTAGTCGAGCTTACAGTCAATAATCAAGATTTCTAGCATGCAACACTCTCCACTTAAAATCAAGAACAAATCAGCTTTTTGGCGGATGTGGTTGAGATTTAAAGCAGCAGTCATCTAAAAACTTTCTTTCAGCTTTCTTTCTATTCTTGTCTCAGTTCTTATCCACTCTTTGAAGAAGAGAAAGAAAGAAAGTTGTAATAGTTGGCATTTCCCTATTTTTATGCTTTCATAGGTTGTTAGATAGTTATCTTGTTTTAGTTTTAGAAATAAAGCTTGCATGTTGGCAAGTCTTAGTTGTAAAAGCACTGAGATTTTAGGGTTCCTTACTCCTCTGCTTGTGTATAAATAAGGGCATTCTTGCCCATTATTTTTTTAATGGTTATTGTGATAGCAAATTGCTGAACCTATTTTGCCTGCAAGTTGTTCAATTTCAGTTCACTTAGTGTGAGAGCAAGTTTGCAAGTCTCTTTTAGCTGCAAGTTCTTGTTCAGTACATGTGTCTTGTGTCAATGTATTCCGGTTTGATGGCTAAACTGTAAGCCGATTTTGCTACAATCCCACTGTCCCAGAAGTGTAATCTTTTGTTCCTGAAATTTGAGAAAATAAAGTCTTGTGCCTGCTTTGCTGCCCTGATATAAAGTCTCAGATTTCCGTTTATTGTGTTATGCTTATATGATCTCCATTTCAGCTTGCATTGAAAGTAAGTAGATGTATGTTGGAAGAAAGTTTATCTAAGTATCTATGTCAAAGAATCAAACCTTTTTCATTTCTAATTCTCATTCTTTGTATTTACTTGAGTAATTAGAAATGTCATTAGAGTAGGCTTAGTCGTAGTTGAACTTCTAAAACAAAAATCTAATGTCCCTTCTCAAGCCTCGATCTTTTCAAGGATGTTACTATTCCCGAGACCCATAGGCTAGCCGGAAGGTAAAATTAGGGTTTCTTATTTTAAAGGTGTTCTTGCTCGGAGTTGGTTGTTTCAAGCGGATTCTTCTGGTTTTCGAGCTTCGCAACGGTATGTTCTTCTTGGCATTATGAGCATCTTCAGGAATTTACTATTTTTAGTAAATTCTATTTCGGGCAGTGAACCTGTTGGTCTTAGCACAGTTGACCTTCCTCTTCAGTTGACTCAATTGGCTTATTCAGTTTCTAGCTTCGGAATGCAGTTTCGGAGAGATAAGTTTATTTTACTTAAATAACATTATATTTTAATGTTATTTTACCACCTTGGCCTAGTCTATTAACTTAATGTTATTTTAAAAGGTGGACTTGAAGGGTGGCGCCATCATTGAATTAATATTGCATTTATTAAGGTTGATTTAAGAGCCTTAAGTGGGACGCCATTTCCAAAGCTATGAATTTAATTAAAAAGTCAAATTGAAGAAAGGGACACCATCTCTTGGGATTAGGGTTTGACTCTGGAATGAAGGTTAGGGTTTCGAGAAGGTCAACGGAAAATTATAAAAGGAAGCCTTTGGTTCTCATTTCAGCATCTTTGGTCTACAGTATTGTTACTCTGCCGGAATGGTATTGGATCGCTTCGAGGAATGAAGGCCTCCTAGCTCGGGCATTGCTTCTTGCTTGCAACACAGCAACTAGTGATGAGATAGTGTAATTTGTGAGTTTGCATTGGGTTTTGAGCATTGTATTCAGCTTGTGCCTTGTTAGTTCAGTTTTGCATATTAGAGGTTTTCCAGATATTGCATTTTAGCTACAGCAGATTTGTGTTTTTATTCGTAAATCAGAAAATACAAAAATATTGCTTCTGGGTATTGTTTCATTCTCTCTGTCTGTAAGGGGCGACCCTATTCTCAAAGTTATAGATTTTATTTTGAAGGCTGTGATTTTTAAAAGGAAATCGCCCCTCTTGTTGGGCGTACCATTTGCCTTTCTTGGGAATTGTGCCATTAATTCATATCAGCATTTTGAGTCAGTTTCATGTGCCAATCTTGGGCGCCATCATTTTAGAGTCATATTGCATTCCATTTCGTGAGATTTGAGTGAGTCTGGAGATAGTTGTGAATGGATTTGTGAGTTACAGGGCTGCTGTTCGTGCACGGAAAAAACAGGACTGTCATAAATCAGATTTCGAGGTTGGTCTGTTTAGTGCAATTTCAGATCTAAGCTTTATTACTTAGTAAAGGAAACTCATTTATATTGTTGCAGCTCTATTTATATGTTGATTCACATTGATAGCATGATATTATCTTTCATATTGTAAGCTGGCAGTAGTACTGACAGTAATGGTTAATTCTTGCTTATCATAATTTGTAATACTCAGCTTTCTCGTTCAGTAATTGCAATTGTATTTCCTTTACCTCCGCCCTATGGTAGCTCCTTTCCCACTCTGGGTTAGAAAGCACATTCTGGGTGTCGAGTTACTTTCAGCATTCTATCTTATTTCTTTCAAGCATTGTAATTTCTGTTATCTCCGCCATATGGTCGCCTCATTTCCGTATTGGATTGAGTAGCACATACTTGGTGTTGAGTGTGCTTCAGTATTAGATTGTAGGGATCCTCTCCACATGCTCGTCGTCGGCGCATCTTGGTTAGAGTTCTTGCATAAGCATTTTGATTAAGATCCTCGACCAATGCTCACACCTTGCCCACATCGATCCCGTGTACATTCAGTTAGAGTTGCTTCAACATTGTTTTGGTTTAGCCGCTAACCTTAACGGGTGCATTGGTTTGTAAACCTGCTATTGAAAAAAAAAAATTGGCTCGAATATTTCAAAATCTCAGCTACTAGCTTGAGTTTTATAACCTTGTGCTCTTAGCTGAACAAAAAGATAGGCAAATTAGTTTTAATTTACTTTCTTAAGCAACATCAACAAAGAGGGAGCTTCCCCTCCTAATTCGAAGAGCAGTTTATCTATGCATAGTTGTTCATTTCTAATCCGCATTCCAGAGGTGCGAATTGAAACACCAACAAACTCCACACTCTAGATTGATGCCTTACATGTGCTCACCTAAGAAAACCTGGTGCTTTGATGGGCATGTTTCTTAATATCTCTTGGATGGCCAATTAGTCTATAGTGGATGGGCATGCTTCAAAATACACATTGCAAGTCTTGTTGGTGGAGATTACTTGCTCATGACGAGCAAGGGCCTTAGTCTTCTTCATATCTATTAAAGCACTTATTAGGTTTGTTTCACAAAGAGATGCAATTGGCCAAGTTGCAACATGTGTTTCTAGTCTCTTAACTTTGCATAGGATCTATCCAATATATTGTCTAAGCACAATATTTCAATGTGCCTCTTAAGGAAAATCCCTTTAAACTTGTAGATTTAGAAGCATACAACAATCATTTCCAACTTCCTACTGCTCCCATTAAAGAGTATATGTTGTTGAACCTAGTTGCTGATTAGATGTGTTAACCACTCCATTATTGTAGATATGGTTCAATGGATCCTTGTTGCTGGCTTTGAGATGGACAAGATCATCATTTACATTCTCCCCAAAGATCTTATCCCTCCTCTTAAAGCCTCTCAACATATGATATCATCTACCATTGAGCAATGATGATAGTTGCATATAGATCTTTGACTAACATTGCCATTAACAATGTGAGAATGAATAGGAATTTTAGATTTGGCATCCCTTGGTGGCAGAGCAAGTTTGTCTTAGAAATGGTGTTTTGAAGGAGTCTCATAGTCTTTGCTGACTCTATATAGGTCTTACTCCTTTTGTCAATGTAAATGTTTTCATTTGCTTCTATGTACTTAAACGATAGGGTTTAAAACAACTTTGGTTTAGGGTTTTGAATATTTTTCATCTTAATATTTTTGTTTAGACCTTGAATCCTTAATACCCATCAAAAGAAATCGAAGATTGCATTGAATGCTAGGTCTTGCAACTGGTATGTGGTAGAGAACACTTATACCCAATGGGTGGTATTTTCTTTCGAGCTGTGCTTAAAATTGTGCCATGTGCATGGGAATGTACTTTGGAGGCATGGGTAATGTTTCCTACGACCAACAATTGTCCTTTGGAATAATGTTGAGAGGTCTTATACGGTTTGAAACCCCAACAATTGCGTTAATGGTAGGCAAGGTTGTCTCCCTTGTTTGCACCATTGGAGGTCCATGTGGATCCACATCCCCATTATTAAATGATTTTTTTATGCTTGTAGAATCTTTTGGAAGGAACATCATCCAATTGAGCATTAATGGCAGTTTGGTTGTGCAAGGGGGTAGGTGAGGTAAATAGTGAAAAGAGGTGGGAATGTTGGAGTTTGGGTCAATGAGACATATTGGTGATAGGAAGTCCAAATCTCGATGAAGGCTTGTGAAGGAGTAGGGTTTGGCATAGAGGTATGGTGGTATGGAAAACTTTAAAGTCTCAATGTGATAAGGAATAAAAGTGGGGAAGGAATGGGTGGTATGATAGTATCGGGAAGTTTGATACTCCACAACTCCATTGACTTAGACAAACTTATAAAATTGGACATGCTCCCAAACTTAGAAACTTTAGGGACCTTAGGCAAACACATGGGTGATGGATGAAGAACACACACAAAATTGGGTCAAAGGAAACACAAAAAATAGGAAATAGGCAATTTGGTCCATAACATAGATTATTACAAAAAGGGGACATGACAATTAGGTAGTGGGCAACCATGCTTTCTATTTTTTTGTTCCTCGTAACACTCCTAGTTTGCAACCATTGTTCAAAGTTACTACATGTAATAGGGATTTGTATCACGGGGGGAAATTGGCATGTGCCAAATTTTGGTATTACAATAACATTTTGTTTAAAGTTGCTTCAAGTCCTTATTTGAAGTAGTTGGCCATCACATTGATTGTGATAGGTAAGGGGTTCAAGGTCACAAGCAGTTACAAATTGAGTGGCCTATTATTGGATGATGACGTCCAAAACACTTATAAGCTAGTAGAGAAACACAAATGGATTTGGAAAAGTAGAGATTGCAACATTTTATTTGATGGGTGTGCAAATTCCAAGAATAGAACACTAATTAAATTTTTAGTGGTTTTAGGAGGAAAAATGGTCTTTTTGAAGTTAGTTGATGCCTTTAGTGAAGTAAAAAATGATGAGACCTTGTGTAGCTTGTTGGATGACATGGTGATGGAGGTGGGAATGGGTAATGTCTAGATAATGATGGACAATACATTTGCATATGTGGTAGTTAGTAGACTACTAGAAGTGAAGCACCTTACATGGTTTTGGAGCCCTTGTGTTGTCTATTGCCTTGACTTTCTTCTTGAGGACATAGGTGTAATATCCCTTACCACTTTTTCACCAAATTCTTGCCCTCTTTTCCAATGAGCATTTCGTCAAACAGTTCATGTGCACACTGAATTCTAATTTTTTCTGGTTGCAATATATTGATACATATAATGGCTTTGGAAACATACTATCATAGCATAAACATGTATGAACTCAATCTGTCATTCATTTATTAGACAAAGCAATATGACAAACGGATTGGACCAACTTAGAGGACTATGATAATAAATTGTTTTAACATGACAGGCTGTTGCAATGGACAACATATTACATAGATAAGCATATACAAAATTCTTACCTGAATAACCACGCCCAACAGATACCATTCATTCACCCAACAATGGACACCACCCATGCTAGGTGAAGGAGGTAGCTCACACCTAGCACAGAGTTTTCTAACACTGTACAAACTTTTAACTAGCGACAGTTCCAACTTGATGATAATGACTTTTCCCAACATCTGAATTTAACTAATCAATACCTTGGCGCCTAGCAAGGGAACTCTCCATAACTGAAAATGGTTGTTGAGTGCAATATGCCTGGTAGAGGTGAATTAAATATAATTTTCATACCTCTGCAATCCTCCTTATTGGCATGCCAAGCCTAGGAAAGGGTGCATTTCCATTTTCTGCATAGATGCCATCCCAAACTTTAACAATCCTCATGCCACATCACTCCAATGCTTGGAGTTCACCACCAAATACCTGAATATAGTGATTAGAAACACATGACCTGCCTTATGGATTTCCCACGCCCAACATTTCTTAGGAAATAGCACCCAATATTAAACATTTAAAGTCTAGGTGTTCCAATCTTCAACGCCCAATAGTGGTGGCAATATCAAATCATTCTTAATTCATTGTCGATTCATGGCGTCCAGGTCCTTGTAAACCCTTGCAAATAGAAGATAAATTGTCTTGCTTGCAAGACTTCACAATTAATTAACCTTCAATTGTTAATTTCAAGCGTGAAACTTGTATGATAACACCTACAATCAGCTAGGTAGGATATTTCACCACCAAAATTGTTTTCCCATAGGGTTTTCGTCCTAGGGTTTTGCTCCAACAAGAAGCTACAAATCCATAATAGAGAGAAATAAAAATAAGCCACTGCAAATGAGCTCTCAAATTCACTTTTATACTTTTTCCGCCAAACTTTCTAGAAGGCATATTTTAAAATGCACTTTTAATTAAATAATCCCTTTTTGGCTCTAAAAGATCTTTTTATCAAAATAATGATAATATTTGATTTGCAAGGTCTCAACATTATGCGTTCATGATTGAAAACTTTTCATCCTCTTTTCGACGAGCTATTATACTAAGGTGCCCATTAAATTATTTTAATAAAATTAAGCAACCTTAGTAAAATAATTAAATTAAAACCAATAATACACCCAAGTTGCAGAAACTATTGAAAAGCATTGGAATCAAAATTTGATACCATTGGAATGATATCGATCAATAATGAAAATCGGGCCTGATCAAGTGACTTACTATAAATAGACACTCTCTTCAAGAATCTTGGAAAACCCACCAAAAGTCGGAATTCACTTCGGAAAGTGGCATAGTAGTCCTCTAGATCAACTAAGCTTAATCCCAATATCAAACATTCTCTCAGACAAGGCTGATGGTCATCGAGAAAGCTGAAGCCAACTATAATACTGAAGTGACCGAAAATGGGGACATTACAATAGGGAAATTAAGTTGGATGACGAATGTGGTGGAAGATGAAAGGAGTATTACCAAATACTTTACCATCACATTGAATCATGAATCTCATGAGAGTGCACACTAATGGCAAGGAGCTCGTGCATATAGGAGTCACATGTTTTATCACTAATTTCCTCACTTTGTAGAGTATAGCAATTGCATTTTGTAACCTTAAGTGCATGTTTGTGAGTGAAGGTGGTTGGAGAGTCCTTACTACAAGAAGGTTGAAGTAGAGAGGTTTGTGAAGACCATTTTTGATGATACATTTGTCAAGATTGTGGAGGAGATCATCAAGGTAAGTTTTTGATCAAATTTTCTTGAAAAGAAAAATTACAATGTTGCATGATGTCATTTTTGTAAAATTTTAGAATTTAAATTTGTTTATTTTAATTTAAAAGAAAAAAATTGATATCTAATTTTAAGTGTTTGAATTGTTGGTTAGGGTTTTTGGGTTGGTGGATGGAGATAAAAACCCCATGGGGTATCTTAATGAGTCTATGGATAGGGCCAAAATAGTGATTCAACATTTGTATGGGTCAAATAGAATCAAATATGAACCCATATGACACATTCTTGATCGGAGGTGGAATTGACAATTCCAATATATTCATGCTGCTATCTATCATTTGAACCCCAAGTTTTTCTTCTCTCCTTCATTTAGAGCATCTGCAAAGGTTAGTCTTGGCCTCAACATGTGTATTTTGAGGTTGGTCCTTGATGACAGCCTTTGGGACCTCATAAATGATGAGATATAGAGTTCTAAGAGGGTAGAGGGGGCATTACTTTCTTCAACTTTATGCATTTGTAGTAGAGCCATGCTCTAGCCAAGTCAAAAAATATATGTTTAATTTTAGTTTATAATATATTTTAACTTTTAAGTTTATTAAAATTCTTCCAAAGTTATAGATGTTTTCTTTGTAGATTTGTGGTGGGAAGAATTTTGGTGCCATAACATCGAGTCTTCAAAAGCTTACCATTCACATTTTATCTCAGCCTTGTAGCACTTTTGGTTGTGAACACAATTTGAGTGTTTTTGAGGTCATTTGCACCAAAAAAATGCAACATGTTATCACAAAAATACTTGAATGGCCTTGCTTTTTGTAGTACAACCTTCAGTTAAATGAAAAGAAGGTGAAGGTATAGGATACACATCATGTGCTTGACCTCGATGACATTGATCTATATTTAGATTGGATTGTTGAGGATCAAGATCCATTGTTTAGTATTGATAAAATTGTTGATTTGGAGAGGGATGCAATTGAATGCCAAGCAAATGTGGTAGCATATGAGGAGGTGAAAGGCAAGTTTGGCGAGTCATCAGGGGCAGGTTCACTGCATACACAACTTGGTCTTATGCCTAAGGTTCTTGTTTAGGATACTACAACTATACCATACACTTCCATGACACCCACATAGCAGCAACACACATTTTTGAGCTTTAGTCGTAGATGAAATTTATGATATGTAGTTTTTGTTGATATTGAAACTTGAAGTTCATATGTATTGAAACTTTGAACTTGTTTTTTGTTCTATGAAGTTTATTGAATTATAATTTTGATCTATTAATGTAAGAAATTAGTAATATGGTCCATAAATTCAGTAATATGCATGCCTTTTAAGAGTATTTCTAAAAATAAAAGTATTTTTAGCTTTCAAAAAATTTGCCGAGTCCTGAACTTTTAATTTTTTTGGGTCAGCTGAGTAATTGCCAGCCAAGTCTAAGTTTTTAAACAATGGCTATAATCAGCCCCTAAAAGCTTTTTGCTTTAAAGGTTTTATACTTGACCATATATATGTATATATAAATATGTATTTGTATACACACATATACATATACCCTAAGTCATAGTGTTCAGCGAACTTCGAGGATGAAGTTCAAATTTCCCCGAATTTGAAGGTGGGCTTTAAAATGCGTTGAAATTCGGCGGATTTTTTTGTACAGATAAAACGCAATTTTGTTTTCATTAAAATATTTTTTTTGCAAACACCGTTTAGGTTTTCTATAGGGATTTTTAGGGTTCGCTTTTTTTTAATAAAAAACAAGCTGGTTGTGGATGTAAACACAGCGAATATTTTCCAATCATGATTTTCTTGCAAGTTGCAACCTTCTACCACGACTTTCCTGCAACCTTCCACGGCTCCGCCACATTTTCACCACTATTTTCCTGCACATTTTCGCGACTGAGTGAGTTTGTCCTTGCCGCACGAGTTGGTCTCTTGAATCTGCATTTCTTGCACATTTTTGTGATTCTCTTCAATTTGCATTTCCTATCAATCTGCATTTCTAGCGAGATTAGGCATTTTCATCTCCATGGCTTTACGGCTTGGGCATTCCAGGAATGTTTTTTTCCCTTCTTTGTTTTGTTGGTTTTTATTTGTTTTTACTGCATTTTAGGGTTATTTTTTCTATATTAAAAATTTAATATATTGCCATACGTTTTTATTTTATTTTATCAAATTATATTTATTAATATAATTTATAAATTATATTATATTAAAAAACTTTATAACTTATATAATTATAAATTATATTAATAACTTATATAATTATAAATTATATTAATAACTTATAATTTATATTTATTAATATGTATGTAAATTTTTAGTAATATAATTTTTAACACGTTAAAAAATTAAAAATTAACTTTATAATATTTATTCTATGATTTAATTTTTAATTTTTCTAATATGATAATAAAATTAATGTTTACATATGTCATTTTATTTTATTTAGTTATTCAAAAATTAAACATTTATTAATTATTATAATAAATTTAATATTATTTTATTCTAAGTTACCTCGGTTCGGGACTGCGGGTAAGAACCCAGCGGGTACGTGAAATTTTTTTTAGGGGTTTGGGTACGTATGGGTGTGTGTATATATATATATATAAATATTTATTATATATACAAAAAAATAAGAGAAATATACAGAATTGTAAAACTAAATCATTTCATAGTATGATACTTGATCATTGATCAATGCCAAATGCTAAAGATAAATATTCACGATCATTGATTATTGATCGAGCAAGATTCATCATACATTTACCCTGGCAAACACATTCCCAGGTCTGAGATATTTACAAACTCATTGTATTACTTGTAACTGCTGTTCATTCTATTATCTGCTGTTATAAATCAATGTATTTGCTGCTACAAACAGACTGTAAGAAGTTGTAAAAGATTATAACCTTGTCTCAGATTGAGTACAGTACAGACTTTCTTCTATCTGCTGTTAATTTTCTGAGGAATAACTTCATACATCAGCTCTAAACAGAACACAGGAAGTTCTTGCAATAAGTCTGAATATGTATTTCTGAATATGCTTGGTAAACTCAGTCCAATATTGAGTAGTACGTTTCAGATTTGGGTTATCAGATTTACTGTTAGTACTGTCACGTCAAGTCTATGGAGTGGAGAGTAATGTTGTAATGCTGATTATCTGTCATACTGTTATCTACTGCAAATTTTTGAGGTTGTTGTCAATTCTGGTCGTTGTATGTAATGTTTCTGCTGCAAATATAAGCTCAGTTTGTATCGCTGTGGTCTGGCATAGTTTTGGAATACTGTGATCTGCTCTTTGTTGGTTATTCTGAGTATGTACAGGTCTGATATTAATTTCTGAGCAGTTATCTATTGTGTATCATATTTGAAAGTTGGAATGGCTCAGTATTGATTCCCAGATTTGCTTCTGCATTACACATTGAATTATCACAATGGAAATCATCACTATGAAATGATCAATGATCAAGTACATACTATAATCAATGCCATTTTAGGGTTAGGGGGAAATTTTTTTAAAAATGTTTTTTAATCATGTTTGGGCCCATTTTTTTTTGACTTGGCCCATGGGTTCGCCTGGGTTCGTGCTGGCACGATATGTTTAGGCGGTTTAAAAGTTCGCCAGGTTCGTGGGTGCATAACCCTCGGCTAACCTCCGGGCCGGGCACGCACTCGGCAAGGCATCTAAGATAACCCACTGCATCTAACCCTAACCGGTGTGACAACCAACCGGGTTCGAGGCCCGGTACTAATCCGTGAACTTAGATTTTATTTTATTTTTGTAGTTTTCATTTTTTCATATTATCATTTAATAAATTATATATAAAACTCTAGAAATGTAAAATAAAATATTTAAATTAAATTCAACAAATATGTTAAAATCTAACATAAATTAATATATATATCTTGTTTTAATGTTTCAAATACTAAATATTATTTAGACAATTTTGTGGATATATTACTTATATTTATAAAAATAATTTTTTTTACATAAGGCGAATTTAATCCGAATTTTTAACTTTTCAAATTTTTTCCTTGCCAAACTACATCCGAATTTCAATGTTGCCGAACTCGAATTCAAATTCGAACCTTGTGACTTAGCATATACCTATGCATGTACATATACATACACACACATGTATACATATACATGTATGTGGGTACTTATATGTATAATTGTGTACGTATATATGTATGTCTATATGTGTATATATGTACATATATATGTTTGTAACACATATACACATGCATACTTATATATATGTATACTATAAGCACATACAATATATGTATATGTATATTTATGTATATGTATATATATGTATTTATGCACGTACATATGTAGATATATGTATACATTTAATATACATCTACAATGCATATACATATTTGAATATGTATATCTATATGTATATATGTACAAGTATATGTATATTCTATGTGTGTTTGTGTTTTGTGTGTGTGTGTGTGTGTGTATATATATATATATATATATATATATGTGCGTGCACACCCATACACATATACATATATATAAGTATACACATACACATACACGTATGTGTATGTGTATGTATGTATGTATGTATACATATCTATATACATACATACATACATACATACATACATACACATACACTTACACTTACACTTTCACTTTCACTTTCACTTTCACTTACAGTCACTCACTCACACTCACACTCACACTCACACTCACACTCACACATACACATACACATTGCACACACACATATGAATGTATATATTTTTAATATATATATGTTTTTGTGTATATACATATATATGTATATTTTATATATACATATATATACACATGTATACAAACAGTTTTCTTTAGAAATAATACTATGACTTATGTTGCAATTTTCCATCCTTAAACAATTGCCTTGTTCTATACTCATTGCAACACCAAGGGCATATTTTTGTTAGTTTTATGATCAGATTTAATGGACAGAAAATTAAATTCAAAATCAGACACAATAACACAGCAGATAACCTGGGAAAACCCTCCTCTTGAGGGACAAAAACCCAGCAACAAATATATCTCTTATATATATAAGCAATGGCAACAAGTCACTTTACAATGAGGCCACACACAAGGCCAATAATCAGCACCAGCAATGGCTGTAAGACAAACTAATAGTCTGCTCTTTTAATCTGCACTTAAGAGACTTCACAATCTGCTCGTATATGAATTCGCACTACTCTTCTTGAAGAACTTGCACTTAATGGAGGAGGAGATCGAACTTGCTTGATGATTGAATGATGGAAAGTGACCACCTATTTATACATTGCTAGATAGGTCGCACCTTTACAATAAACTAGGTTGGCCACCAGGGAGAAATAATTACAAATAATAAACAATTACAAAGGAGGTTGGCCATCTTAGAGATATGTTGCCATTAAATAAACACAAATAAATAAGGAAGTATGAAGCCTGAAGCTGCAATAACATCAACAATTTTGAATGTGAAGGAACATCATTTTTGCATTCATAGTAGCAGTAGGTTGATCTGTTCAGGATATTTTAAGCTCAAGAAGTTACAAATGCTCTCGTTGTTATTGTTTGTGGTAAATTTTTTCATTGGGATTATTTTAATGTCATTGAAAAATCCATATTTTTGAATTTCATTGTCTAATTCAGTTATTTCTGTTTGTCTATTGCAAGGCACTATTATTTGAAAGATACAAATATTATTGTCCCAGAACCAGGCAATACCATGGCCATTCTTGCAGTTTCTGCTGTGGCTAGGGCAATGGAAGATACCAAAAAAGTGGCCATTGTGCGTTGTGTTTGGAGACAGGGACAAAAACATGTTGTACTTGGTCTTTTGACTCCCAATTTATCCTCCGCCGAGAATGTTGTAAGACTCCTATATTAATGTGCTATCATTTATACAAGGGAGTGCCCGTAATTTCTTTGGCTTTAACTTTCAAATTTTAATCCATGGTACATTGATGGAAACAGCTTTTTATTCATAGCAGTGGTGCTTTCATCAGATGAATAAAGGATATTAACTCGAATCTTTTTGCTTTCTCTAGGCAGATTCGTTTTATTTGAATATAATCCCTTTTGCCGAGGACTTCAGAGAATTTCCATTTGCTTCTTTCAATGATTTTCCTCAATCCCAGCAACCTAATGACTCCCAGCAAGAGGCAGCAGATAATCTTGTTAGAATGTTTGACTTGGCACCACCTGGAAGAGAGGAGATACTACAGCCAGAGTTAACATTGAACCCAGTTTTAGAGGTGTGCATTTATTAATGTATTTACTCACAACAGTAAATTTTTTTTAAGACACTAGTTTTCTATTGGTAGGTATTTGTTTCTGTAGCTTGTAGAGAATGAAACTTATCCTTTGTAGTTGTGGAGATGAGTCGTGTGTTGGGAAGGGACTATTATGTTGTTGCCTTCTAAGATTACTTTTTGAGATTATTGGTCTGAGTTCATAAATTTTATGACCTTGTTTAAGTCTTGGCATGTGTCCATTGTTGTATATTGCTCATAGAAGGCATAGCTTCTACCATTTCAGTAGTTAGCACAGTCCTGTGGTGCAAGTCTTTTCATTGACTGAAATAATATTTTGTGATTTGTCCATGGCAATATTCCATCTCTTATCACCTACTCTAATTTCATTGTAGTTATTTTGATCTATTTTTATATACTTCTATAATATTCAGTTCTTAGCAAACAAATAGAAAAACAGTTTGTATTTAGTATTTTAAGATTATTTTACTCCTATTTATTCAAGCTAGGTATTGAGTAGCGATTAGTGGAGAATTTCTAGAGAGGGTATATTTTTCTTTAGCTCAGCAGTAGAAATGTTCTGTAGTATAGGCAGCAAATATTTTATATACTTTATATTACATGTTGTTTTGGGAAATTAAGTCCCCGACTAGTTGGATTAGTTGTAATGGGAAGTCACGACGGTTGGTGTTCTCAACCACCGCCAGTGACTACATATACTTTGGTTCATTGTAGCTGGGACATTATGAAATGACCTTATGCTTCATTATGTTATATTCTGATGTTATGCTATACACGACATATGTTGACATAGTACAGATGATTGTACTCTAGTTCTATCGCATTAATAAATGAAGTACTATTTTGTGCACATTACTCGTATGTGAATGCTTCCTGTACATGTTCTGTATATGATATTTTCGTTTACTCTGTTAGTACGTTGAATCTATTCCTGTGAGTAAACATGTTCTATTCTGTAAAATTTAAACCAGAACTTTTTATTTATCTGTATAGGTTGACAAAGTTTCAAGTGGTTTTTTTTTATTCATACCTTATTTTGCTTGACAAAACTCTTTTGTCTGCATGAACAAAAATGGATTTGGATTCTAATGATATGAGAACGAAGATTACTTCCACATATTATTGTCTCCTATTAAACCTAAGACACTAAACTGTATCAGAGTGGCCATTTTTCAAGTTGCCATTAGTTTACTTTTGCTTTGTGTTGACATATCTTGGCTTGTTTTCTATTGGCACTACTATGTTTTGAGCCCCCATTTGCAAATTTCTGATGTGTTGATGTTGTTATACATCTGCCCAGACATTTTTCTGATCTTCTTGTTATCTTTGTCAGTTATTCAAAATAGCACTTCAGATACAAGTGTAAAAGATCCGACAATTTTTAAACCAAGATTTGAAAAATAATGACCAAGTAAAGATGAAGCCACTAAAATTGCGAGAAGTTGCCAAAGGCCTGTCAAAACCTGAAGAAGTGTATGCTGTGCCTGAAATCTGAGCAAGACAAAGACCAAGTTTAAATAAAGGTTTCCAACATTGATTCAAAATTGGTTGAGTAGTTTGGATCCGAAAGGTTCTAAAGGTAGGCACATGCTGCAGGCTAACTTGCAGGCCACATTTAACTGTGCTTCAGGTGTTGTATGGACTGCTGCAAGTGTTCATAGGCCGCTACAAGTGTGTAACAGACTTCTACAGGTGTTTAATGAGCTACTACAGGGGTTCTGCAGGCTGCTGCAGGGGTGTTGGAAGCTGCCCTCAATAGAAACTTTATTGCTCTGTGTGCTCTCTCAGACTGCTCTCTATCCTGATGAGAAGGGGTTCTGAATGATTGCAGAAAATTTGAAAAATTAATGAAATCCTTGACACCACCTTTTACAACAAAGGATTGGATCTTTGCTATCACCCAAACTAAAACTATGTACCAGAACTCGAATTCTCTAACAGGGGCCCTCAAGACTAGGCCACGAAACTCCCCTTCCATGACAGGCTGAATGTAGATGACATTTGCCACTGCATAATCTAAATCAATTGCCAAACCACCCTTGAATTCTTTTCTGACAAAGCTCTATTCTATGCCATCATAGCTTCCATGTTCTTCACAAATTCCTAGGTTTGAAATAAATGTTGAAGTCACTTTGGAATTTACTGTGCTCGTATCTGCCTCCAAATAGTATGGTCCTGACACCTACTTTATATCCCGATTGGTAGTCATTTTGAAGAATGAAAATAAAGACCAATTTTGCATTTGAAAGCAGCCATTTTAAATGCCATTTCCTGTTTATCATCAAACAAAAATTTGGGCTCCATTGGAATCACTCTGCTTAGCCCTTCAAGGTTCCTTTGCTTTGACATGACACACCAGACTAGCCCTGCCTTCTTGTATCTTCAATGTCTCCTCTGCCATCAACAATCATCAATCTCACTTCACGTGTGCCCGTAAGACACCATGATAGGAATGATGATTTTGAAAAGACCTACCATCCTTAACATTGATTATCTTGGTTGGGAAATCATGATAAAATTGCTAGGAAGATTTGGATTGGGATCCTAGCTCCCAAATATGTGGTGTCCCTGGTGATTTACCCTACTTAATCTCCTTGTTATTAGTGGGTGAGTTCCAATTGAGACAAACAAATGCATACACAACTATATGTTGACGATCTGAATGATACACAAACTGGAATGGTTATTAGCAAGTTCAAACAATCCATATTTACAATGATCACTTACGGAGGAGAGATCAAAAATATCATTCAATTACGGATTGTAAACCTATCATTTATAATTCTTTTAACAAACTTCTGCTGTTACATGCCACAAGGATTGTTTTGGCATTACATATATTGACTCAGATTATAAATTCATGACAGAATTGTCCACCACTACAATGAAGGTATAAAGTTCATAATTCCCTGGCATGCAAAATAGTAATGCCTTGGCTTACATATAAGGATAGTGTGCAACACTTGGTCCTTGATGGGAAAGTATCCATAGATCACCAAAAATTACCATTGGCATTAGGGCTTAGATCATTGTTGGGAATGACCTCTCAGTTGATGGCTTGACTCCTCTTTTGATGTTGATTCTTATGTTAGATACCTCCAACAGATGGTTTCCGTGACTCAATGCAAAGGTGACTTTGGACTTGTTTGCTCGCCTATCCTAGTTGCAGTAGATGGAATTCAGTAGCAGCAATTAGAATATGGGTGGGGTAACTGTGAGTTGGCTCTGATATGCAATATGATTTTCTTCTCAAGTGTTCGTGGGAATCGATTGAATGTCTAAGCCTTTGGTTTTGGTTGTTGTTGTGTCTTAAGTTATTGCTGCTAAGAGCAACACAATGAGTTACATCCAATTGCCACCACTCTTCTATGTTGATTTGGATTTTTGTGTCATGTCCCCGAAGTAGAACACTAAAGTATAAAAATAACTAAGCATTTGAAATGCAAATTAACGAATAAAATAAATAACAAAGTACATATTAAAAATTATAAATACAAGTATTAACAATTTAGTTACAATTATCATAATATAATATTTATAAATATTATAAAATATATATTTATAAAAACTAATATATATATATATATATATATGGCAATTCCATTAAGCCAGCACCCATAACTAATATGCAGCAATTTCATGTTATTAAAGGCTGCAGCGATTCCTAGAGGTGTTGAGGGAAGCGATTAAGAAAAATGGGGATAAAAAAGGAGAAGTGGAGGACAGCAAGGGGATAGACTGAAGAGCAGTGAATATATTTGTGAAAAGGAAGAAATGGAACTGCATAAAAGGTAGTGATCAGGTGTATAAAAGGATATGAATTAGTTTAGAGCAGCAATTGATATAAAGAGGTTTTGCTAAATAAATAGTCATGACTTTATAAAGGTTGTGTCTCTTAGAGATGCATCACTTCATGGAAAATAAAGATATAAGTTGATTATGAATAGAAAAAGGGACATTATAGTGGTATTGGAGCATGTTTTTGCCAACCTGTGTACAAACCAACTCTAATTAGAATTAACTATTCAAGCTTTTTTCTTAAGTAGGCCAATCATGCGTTTCTATAGGCGGGTGCCTTCCATGTGTATACTTTATGACTTGTCTATTCATATGTATACCTTGTGATTTACGTGTATACTTTGTGACTTACGTGTATTCAAGTGTATACTTTGCAACTTATGTGTATTCATGTGAATACTTTTTGACTTGCATGTGTATACTTCATGACTTATGTGCATTCTTGTGACTTATATCTATTCATGTGTATACTTGGTGACTTCATGTATTCATGTGCATACTTCGTGGCTTACGGGTATTAATGTGACTTATGTGTATTCATGTGTATACGTACGACTCATGTGTATTCACAAGTGTACCTTGTGATGTATGTGAATTGATGTGTATACTCCATGACTTATGTGTATTTATATGCATACTTCATGTATTATGTGTATTCCTATGTATGCCTCATGCTTCTTGTGTATTACGTGTATTCACACGTATGCTTCATGCTTCCTGTGTATACTTCATGTATTACGTGTATTATGTGTATGCTTCGTGCTTCATATACTTCATGTGCATGCTTTATGCTTCCTGTATTATGTGTATTCATGTGTATTATATGTATGCTTCATGCCTCATGTCTTACGCCTACTTCGTGTATTGCGTGTATCTATGTGATTGCTTCATGCAGGATGTGCACTCACAAGATCACTCCATGTATGTATATGATTATTTTATGCTTAAAAATTATGAAAATGTTAAAAACTAAGTTATCACTCTAGCAAGATCTTGAATGGTTGCATTCAAGTCAGCAAACTCGGGTGCTACATCCCAAAGCTTTGCTGCCCCCTGCTTGTATTGAGGATCCTTACGTGACAAAAGACGCAAATTGGAATGAATACACATTAAGTCTTTAGCTCTTTTTGTAGCCAACCGGTTACGCTATTTGGCACTCCACAATCAATCTCCTTCGAATACAATCACCTCCCTTAAAAATGCCAAGATGGAGAGAAAATATGGTGAGAGCAAAATGAGAGGTAAAAATGAAATGTATGTGTTTGAAGGCTTCATATTGGGTCGTTTTAGGGTTAGGAGAAAAAAAAATGTTTTTTAGTCAAGTTTGGGCCCACTTTTTTTGAGTTGGCCCGTGGGTTCACTCGAGTTCGTGCTGGGTGCGCACAAGGTGCGTGCCCAACACTGCGGGTTCACACGGGTGGACGGGTGTGCGTACCCTGGTGAACCCATAGTGCTGGGCGTGCACCCTATGCGTACCCAACACATACCCGTAGATGAACCCAAATCGGGTGCGTACCCAAACCGGGTTTGGGGCCTGCGGGTATGAACCCTGCATTTTAGGTTAAAAACTTTGTCTGTCGAAATGCTTCATGAGTTGAGAAGCACTTACAAATTTAACTTATCTAACATTGTATTATTATTAGTATTCCAATGCCATAAGGAAGAGTTGCAACTATTGAAGTGAAAAGGTGTGGTTGCCTTAAATTTGTGATATAAAAGGGAGAGTATTTGATTCGTGCTTTCATTTGAAGGATTCCATTGAGGATAGAACTTTAAGTAATTTGGTTCACAAAGATAGTGAAGATGTGTGAAAATATGAAAAGTTGTGACCCTTCAAACATGAAGATTGTGACTCCCTCAACAACAAATTATAAAAAGGGGGAACCACCTCCTTGTTAAGAAACCATCAATAGGAAATAAATCTAACAATCGAGTTGTAAGTAAAGTATTGTTATCAAGGGTAATTATGAAGGATGATAATTCCTTTAGGAAATGAATGGATCAATTCATTAAAATTCAATAAGCATTCATCACTCCAAGCAATCATCACTCATCAAGAAATCAAACAATCAAAAAAATATGAAAAGATTTCCGAAGGCAACAACACAATTGTTCTAACAAAGAGTAATTTGTGCAATCAAGTCCATACCACCTTGTAATTGGATTTAGTGAACTTTGCCTTGTGGAGCAAATTCATCCCTATGTGTAATATCTAGAGTAGATCATTTCATCCAAGCGTCTTCTTCTCCTAAGCTCTTCTCCTTGAGTAGCTCTACATTCATACAAATCAAACTACAACAAAAATATTACACAAACCCATGCTGAGTTACATTATGGGTCTATAACCCACAAATCCCAACATCATTCTCAGCTTTCAAAAACTGTTTAGATTAATCAGGTGAAATAAAACAATATTCCCCAAGATATGAAGAGGAGTGATAAACTCCAATTGTTTGGAAGATGGGACAAGAATAGGATATTAGGGTAAATCTATAAATCTAAGTCTTTTTGTTTATGAGGAATGCTTAGACAAAACGAAATATACCTTATCTAAGGGAAATTATCATTCAAACATCTAGGCCCTTTACATAAATGCAAAAGTGATTTGCACAAATGAATGGGATCTTGATATTCACAATCATGATCTTTGAAATGAAGCGTTATATCATTGCCCAGGCTCCTGGCGGTGATGAAATGAGAGAAAACTTGTCTTAAGTAACAAGTCTTGACTTATGGGTTTGTGGTTGAGAGATATGGGGAAAAAGCAGTACACAAGACAATTAAATTGTCCTCATACCTTAAAGGATAATATTTTCCTTATTTGTTGTATACTCCCCAAGAATATCATTGCAATATTAAGTTAGACATAACTAACTATAGAGTATCACAACAAAAGCTAATCACATCCCCAAAACATGAGTGATATAGATCTACAAGGTTGATTAGGGATCTTGGTAACTTTAGGAGCATTCTAGATTGTCTTCGCTTGAGGACAAGCGATTTTTGGGAAGGGCGGACTGTCATGTCCCCAAAGTAGAACACTAAAGTATAAAAATAACTAAGCATTTGAAATGCAAATAAACGAATAAAATAAATAACAAAGTACATATTAAAAATTATAAATACAAGTATTAACAATTTAGTTACAATTATCATAATATAATACTTATAAATATTGCCCTCAGAGGGGTATGTGTGCGGTGTAATGGATGTTGCTCGTACAAAGGAAGATCCGAAGGTGAACGAAGCGATAGAGAAGTTCATGTCAGCAGTGTCGGCCAAGGATTTAAGTGGCTTCTTAGAACATGTAGCTGAAAACAACAAAGTGCTGAAGGAAAGGGATGTTGGTAGGATGACAAATGTTAGTCTGGGCATGATTATAGTCCTGTCGAGCATTTAAGATGTTGGGGCCGGCATAGTCTCTTTTTGTTCTTGGCGATATAGTATAGTGGTCATGTAGTTTTTCTTCTTGATGGTGCAGTTAGTTGTAATAATCTATAACCGACATAGTAGTGGTTGGATGTATTTCTTTTTGTGATGTAATCTCCTTTTGATATAATAGAAAGAGTGTTACCCTCTAAGGTAGCTGTTTGCCTAAAAAAATAAAATAAAATTTATAAATATTATAAAATATATTTATAAAAACTAATATAAAATAAAACAAACGTATATATATTAAATAAAGAAATATATGGCAATCCCATTAAGCTAGTGCCCATAACTAATATGTAGTGATTTCATGTTATGAAAGGCTGCAGTGATTCTTAGAGGTGTTGAGGGCAGCGATTAAGAAAAATGGGGATAAAAAAGGAGAAGTGGAGGACAGCAAGGGGATAGGCTGAAGAGCAACGAATATATTTGTGAAAAGGAAGAAATGGAACTGCATAAAAAGGTAGTGATCAGGTGTATAAAAGGATATAAATTAGTTTAGAGCAACAATTGATATAAAAAGGTTTGCTAAATAAATAGTCATGATTTATAAAGGTTGTGTCTCTTAGAGATTCATCACTTCATGGAAAATAAAGATATAAGATGATTATGAATAGAGAAAGGGACATTACATTTTGCTCATAAGCCTCTTGCAATCCAACTCAGCATGGCAATGTGCAACACATTCCTCATAGCCAATGCAATGAATAATGTTGGAAGCTCCCTTAATGATGGCACATCCATAGTTGGGTTCTCAAACAACAAATAATGTCGAAATGCCTATATAGTGGTTTTGGTAGCTAAATCTTGAAAATTTGAACAAAGATTTCCAATTAGTGCAATTGCAATTCCTATATAGAATTGCCAAAATGAGGTAAGTGTTTTTGTCTTAACCTCAGTATGAGCAGGCAAGGGGTTTCGTCCTCAAATGCACGATTGTTTGAACTCAAATGACAATTTGAATATGAAAATTGGATGCCTTCAAATGACCATTGAACTTGGAAATATATTTGCCTTGTTTAGGACTCATGGGTCCTATTCTTGGGCGCAAAAATTTGAAATTGTTTTATTTTTATTTTCTTATTGTAATGTTCCCGTGCGTCGAGTGGGATGACCCCACCTTCGGCTTGTGCCTCAGGGTTTGCATAATTGGGGGGTGGCCCCCGCCCTCAGATGCTCCAGTGGTTTGTTGGGAGATGTGCCCCATGAGAGGCCGGTCTTTTGGTGTAGTGGTTGGGCCTTACAGTGGTATTAGAGCCTGGCATCCTGCCAGCTTGAGTGACGTGCCATGGTTGACAGAAAGGAATTCATCAGGGAGAGCTGGGAGTTTCAGTCCAACATGAAGGACACCATGATGAAAATGGCCCAACTCCTAAAAGGATTGAGCCAACAACTGAATGTTGGAAATGGAGGGAGTGGTCCTGGTGGCTCAATCAACCCAAATCCATCAACTTTTGGAACCAAATTTTGGAAAAAGGAAGGGACTAATGAAATGACAAGACTCCATGTTGAATACAATGCCTTCAGTGCTGCCATGCGAAGAGACATGACCTTCATGGAATAGTATGATCTGAAAACAAGAAACGGATGAAGGAGAAGAATGATGAGACTCGAGACAGTAACGGATAAAATAGACGTCAAATCACAAGCAAAGGTCAAGAGTGAAGCCATAATAGAGGATCAGGAAGATGAATTACAAGACATCACATAAAAAGAAGATGAACCCTATAAGGAAGTTGAAGATGAAGATTACTTGTTGATTCCTAATGATTTTATGGACCAACAAAAATTTGATGAAGGGAATGTGAAAAAGACTCCATTTGTTGCATATGAAGAGCCAGAGATAAAGGAAGAGATGTCACTAATTTCGAGTGATATCCAAGACGTAGCCAACCAAGCTTTAGGTATGGAAATAAATGAACCATGTGATGATGTTATGAAGGACAATGCATTTGAGATTGACCCTCATGAGGAAAAATTGCAAATTTATCATGAAAGCACTAATGACATTGGGATGATGAAGGTTATAACTGAAATAAGAGAAGTAAACTTCATAGAGGTTGATCAAGAAACATTTGAATTCCTTTGCTCCAAGATTGATGAGTTCGTTGATAGGCTAATTTGTAATCCCGAGAAGGAAATTTCTGATTTACACATGAGGGGTCTAGGAGAGTTGATGGTGTTTGAGGGGGACATTGCACTTAAGCATGAAGCAATGAGGAAGGATAAGTTGGAGGTGTTTGAAGGCACTAAGGAAAGGCATGATAGCTGCCCTGATTTTTTGATTTGGAACAATAGTCTTTGGATCTTCCTCAATCTTGCTCGTGAGGACGATAGTAAGAAGCCCTCTTCCCTTGCACATCCATGGGAGATCTCTCGGAGTCCTGAAGTCGATTGGAGTCGATGGACCTTGGAGATACATCCTCTCCTTCGTGTCTACTGATCGTGATATGGGATGAATTGGGATCCAGGTATTGACATTTTGGTGCTCTGTTTCTTTGGGATCATGATTGGTTGCTTCACAAGTATTGGCCTGTTGACAATTACATCAGAGTTGAGCAGCGGAAGATCGAGTTTTGAAGACCATGTAAGTCATCACTTGTGGGATTCCACGACATTCATGGACATGAGCTCGCAATTGCTTGTGGGCAAGCAATTCCTAGGATTGGAGGACTGTCATGTCCCCGTTTTTGGATGAGGTCCTATTTTCAAACATGGGTGGCAAAAAGTGAGATCTGGCCGACCTCCTTGGGTTGAAGCCATCATTGCCTATTCATATGAATTCCTTTTCCTAGATTATCAACATGAATTTGGAGTTGAATCTCGAAAGGATTTACAGTGATAAAGCCCTCTATGTAATCCACGCCCAAGTGAGATGACTATTTGCTCCTGGCGGATTCGTGTAATTATTTAGTTCACATTCATTCTAATTTCTAACAGACGTCGTTGCTCAGGTGATAAGGGAGTAGCACCATATTTAGCTGATCAAGCCGAGCCTTCGGCTCTGGCTGTCCTTAGGTTATTTGCACCATTTCAACGAGCTTACAACAATTGGATAAACCATACTTGGACATGGGAAGAGACAATTTCATCACGTGGGGGTATATTAGGCCACGAAACATTTTGCTCAGGCGGATCTCATCGATCCCGGGGGGTTCTATGATTATACTCATAGCCTAGGTGGTTGCATTATGTCATCACACTGGGACTCCTCGATTCATGGACTGAAGGACCATCATAGCAACAGTGTTCCTCTTGGATCTGAGCCCACATGTTCAAGACTCCCCTACTCTGTATACCGGGGTGTTATCGATTACAATGCATTTGACCAAAATATATCATTGTAATTGGCCTTCGCAAGACACTGTTTCCAGGTATGATTCCTTTATAGTTGATTGAGTATAATCTTTGTTTGCTCTTGTTATCAATCGACGCATAACTCATTGTTCCATTTATGAACTGAGATTGATACTACGATATCAGAGAACTAATTACTGTCTGGATTGATTGCGAGTCTATTGATGTGGGATTGTTATAACATTCGGGTTGTAGATACTATGGCCTAAATCGATTGCAATAATAAATCTGTGCGTGGGTACCTTCAGATCTAAGAGCAGTTGTTTAGCTGTGTACTAAATCTCACTGTGTAACAATGTTATGATTTCTCAGCCCATTGTTATATGTCTCTGTATTTGGTTGCTGCATTGATCCCAGTGTATTTCCTTGCATAATCATTTGCAGCGTGATTGGTAAATTCTGTTTAATCAGATCTGAGAATAAATGTTCTGGTGCATTGTAACAGTGTGGAGAGTAGCAATTGTTGTCTTCCCGTTTACTACTATTTGGTGTGAGCAGGTCAGGCACATTACACTTATATTCATATTTTATTTTATTTTTAGTTATTGTATTAATTAGTGTTGACAAACACTTTTTATTAATAATATTAATAGTATCAAATGTGTCTGGAGAAAGGGGACATGATAGTCCTCCCTCAAATTGCTTGACCTCAAGCAATTTCAGATTTGGTTGATAAAAAATCTCCAGTCCTTCCCATGTAGAATCTTCGAGTGGAAGATTCTTCCAACACACTTGGTACTCCATGATGACCCCGTTCCTTAGCCTCCTCTATCTCATGTCAATGATGGCTTCAAACTCCAAAATCAATTTACCTCTATCATCAAGTGGTGACAGTTCCAAAATGGGAGTAATATGTTGTTCGGGCACTCTTTTAAGCTTTTGAGTTCCACTAATCTTGAGTGAAGATTGTCTGTAGTGTTGTAATCTTAAAAACACCATGTTTCCCACCTCGAAAGTCCTCTCCAAATGGTGGTGATTAGCATACATCTTTCGTTGATTTTGGGCCTATTGTAGGTTCTCCTTGAGTGCATTCAAAATGTCTAAGACTTTGTTGATCCAAATCCCTAGCTCGTGGAATTTTGCTATTCGAAATAATCAAATCCACCAAAGATAAATGTATTATATCTGTATTTGTCGGGAAATGCATCTCCCCCCCTCTGAGACACATCTCGGAGACGGAGACGCGTCTCCTGTACCGGTACCGTCTTTAGAGATGCCTCCAGGAGGCTGGAGACTTCCGCCGAAGTTTCCCGAGTACCCTGCCATCTCTCGTTGCTGAAAACAATGTCTCCTGCTAAAATACCTAAAAAATTTAAAAAACTTTAAAGTTTAAGCATTTGAAATTTTAAAATTTAAAGCATAATGTATTTAATGTGTCTAAGAGCAATTAAATTATTTTCACACGTCTAAGAGCATAATGTTTTTGATTAGATAAGCAAGGAAGGGCCCTGATCCCAGGTTACAATAACAGACCAAAAAGAAGTAGAGAGGTGGGAAACAACACCACCAACCAACCAATAAACAACATTAGTTTTAGCACGCAGGCCAATACTTAAAATAGTAACCATTGTCCAACCATTATCAATCGAAAACATTAAGTTTTTGTTGTTTTAATCAGAAATGCAAATTAATAGAAAATTCAACACAATGAACAAGGAACACATAATTTATCCTGGGAAAACCCTCCTCGAGGGAGAAAAACCCAGCCAAAATATCTCTCTTATATATTGAATTTAAAGGAGCAGAAATTTGCTTACAATTTGGCCAAACACAAGGCCGATATGATGCAATAAAGAATCACACCTCACTTAGATGCAAATACACAATTAAATGATCTCTGCTTAATGTTGATTTACTTTATGCAATAATATGATTTGTTGTAGATGCACAAACTCCTTGATAAGTGCGAATGTCTCTTGAGAATAAAAATCGATGATCAAATGAATGAGCATCTCCTTCCATATATACAAAGTAAGGTGCCTCTTCACAAGTGACTCTTCACAATGGTCGGCCTCATTCAAGAACCAAGGCGACTTTTCATCTTGGGTCAGCCTTTAAAATAATATTTATACATCATTTATTATTTCGATTTTGAGAGAAGGATATCTCTCGCAGCTAAAACATCAATAGTTTTTACCATAGTTTACATCCTCGGAATTGGAGAGTAATCGGTAAGCCCAAAAATTTTGACTTGGGAAAAACTCGGCAAATACTCAACAAATACTCGGCAAATGTGTGTGGATATTTATGTATGTGTATACTCAGAACTGCACTGTGCACACATACTTATTTATAAACATACACAGGATGCCAAGTTTGTATGTATATACACACATAGACATATTTATACACACACAAACATGCCAAGTTTGTGGGTTTTTTGTGAGCTACTGGCAATTACTTGATAATTTGACGAGAGAAAATCCATTTGCATATTGCTCGTGAGTAAAAGCAGAAATTACTCGGCATGCAAATTTTTTGGAGATTATTTGGCTACTTGGAGAGTAATTGGAGAGTATGTAAACTATGGTTTTTGCCAACATACTTCGATCTACGAAGACCATTAATTAAGTTGACAGTATCCCAGGTGGTATTCCACCATAACCTATAGATATTAACACAACAGTCCCAGATATTATAAAAAGACAGAAAACTCATCAAAAACAGCAGAGCAGCAACAACAAGCCATTAATTGGCTTTCTTTAACAGGTCACCATACTCTCCCATGAGGGTAATGTATTTGCACCAGTCAGGGCCCTCTGTCTCGTCCAACATCTTCAAGGTATCAGGTTTTCCCTGTTTCTTTAATTTCTTGGTAATTTTCGTTTTGCCAGAAGCCGCTTCAAGCATCACTCTTCTCATTAACCTGTTAGTTACATTCATGAGAGTAACTAAAGCCTTCTCCATGTCTTCGAACTATACCTGGAAAAAATTTAGTTTGCTTTTTAAAAACTCATTACTAAGATCCTCAGATTTGTTCCCCATTCTCGAGAACCCAACATCCTGCACATTCCCAACCTCAATCTTATCCTCAGAAGGCTCCACTTGCTCCTCCTTCCTCCTCTTTATCCTCCTTCAAACCATCCTCCTCTATCTCATAGGCAGTGTCCTCAAAATCCAGGTCTTCAAAGTCTTCTTCCTAGGCTTCAAAATCTTCATACCCCAGGTCCTCATTTACAGACATTTTTTGTTTTCCTTTTTTCTCCTTCGAGGTTGCCTTAGCCAGTTGTGCCGACCTTCTCCCCCCACTACCTCCACTCCCTTGCCCTTGTAAAATTTCCTTAGCCTCTTCCATTTGGTTCCCTTCCTCAGTGATATTTATTACATCTCTAGGATTTATATCTCTTTTGGGTTTCTTTGCTTTCGGGGGTTCCAACAGAAGAGGGGAGTGTTTCCTTTTTTCAGGTGTTGCTCTTATGAGCTCTAATTCAATGCTTCTTATTTCCTCACTCTTCTGTGACCTGGGAGTTGAGGGGTCTGACACATTAGCCACAGGGGAGTTACTTTTAGCAGGGATTAGCACACGCCTAGCAGTAATTGTAGGAGGGTGGCAGGGAATTTGTTCATCAGCTGGGAGTTCATCAACATTAGGGTTTTCCTCCTCCGGCTGTTCCACATTCTCTTCTTCAAACTGGTCAGGGTTCACATTTCTAGCATTTAAAGGATTGCCATGAGGATTTAGGGCCAGGGCATATTTGTACAAGGTAAGCATAAGACCCTGGTGGAGGGGAGGGCTAGCTCCTTTTTCAATGTTAAGCTGCAGGGAAGACAAGTAAAATGGCAAATTGATATGCTCCCCATGCCTAATATGGTTTAACAGAGGGAAGGGGTACACATGTACCGACATAAACCTACCCTCAAGTGTAAAATAACGCATTACAAATAGGGTTACTAATGCAAAAGGAGGAAGGAGTTCAAGTCTGGCATACCCATTTTGGAATCTCTTGAGATTTTCCTCTTCATGAAGGAATTTATCAACAAACCTTTGGTAGTTCGCTCCACTTTTCTTAGCAACTTTTAGCCCATTATTCTGCAAGCACGTAGCTTCAACAATGAAACGAGTGGTGACCTCGAACTTCACTGCGCCAATAGAGACACTGCCCTTCCTCTAGGAGTTGGTGAATTTCGCCGTTAAGTTCTCATTGTATCCTTTCAAAGATTGGAAGAACGGGACCATACCCGCATTCTCAAACATCCTCCATAGGTCCACATTCTATTTGAGGGCTTGGCAATTGGGCGGCTTTGTTCTTTTCCTTGGTCCACCCATTTTACTCCTTTGCAAGTTCTTTTGCTGCGTCAGAATTTTCTTCATAATCCCCCACACACTCTGCTTCCTTCCTTGAATGTAACCAGCACTCAAACGCCAAATAATACTCAGAGCCAATATAGAATGAAAAATTGAGAAGTTTCTTATTAAGAAAGCCAACTTCACATTTCCCGGAACCCAAAACTCATCATTATTCTTGCAAGCATTTAAATCCCTATTAAAATTCATTCTTTTCCCCACTATAGAAATATGGGGATTACTGACACAAGGCTTTTCGACATGCATGCAGATGACAACCTTTAGCAAATTCAATAACTTCATGTAATTTTTGAACACCATCTTTAAAGGGAAATTATTAAGATCATCTCCGTCCAAGATCCTCCTATACCACCCCGTACTCCAAATACCATCATTACATAGAAAGCTAAACAACACCACTTGGTACTCATTAAATCTGCTAACAACTAACCAATCAAATTTGCATGTGATTCATTTTCAAATCTTTCATTAAGGATCACGTCTCTTAAAGATGTTGACATGTTGCCATTGGTCCAACATGTCCATCCCCTGCAGCTCAGTGCCACATTGGCAGTACAATCGACTGCTTTGTTTCCTTCTCTATACACATGTTGTACCCAATAGATGTTAATTTTTTTTTTAATGACTTTGCATCTATCTATTATATTTTTTAATTGCCATGGAGGTGTAGCTTCTTCATTTAGGATGTCCACAATTAGCTTAGAATCCTCTTCGATGATGAAATTTTTGTGCCCCAACTCCTTTAGAAATTTGAAACCTCCAAGAGCGGCCATTGCTTCGGCTTTATTGTTAGAGCAGACACCCAAATTCACTCCAAAACCCACAATATAGTCACCTTTATGATTTCTTACCAGATCCCCTGCACTAGCTTGTCCCAGGTTGCCTTTTGAGCACCCATCAAAGTTACACTTAACCCAATCTTGTAGTGCAGGACTCCAAATAGTACCCATTCTGTTAAGCATCTTTGACCAATTGAGTTTGGTTAAATTCTTCCTTATTCCCCAATTTTGTTTTATCCTCATTTCTTTGTAATTAGGCCAGGTATTGGAGAAGTTGTATCTTCCTGCCTCGATGTTTTCCTTAATTTGGGTTTTAATAATTTGATTGACCTCCCAGTTGCTTCTCTCCACATCTCTGAATATTCCTCTCCTTTTGCAATCCCTAGGTAACAAATGGAGGAACTTGATTCCAAAGGTCCACAATAACGTTATGTGAGAATGGGCAATTTGACCAACCTTCAATAAAAAGCTTCATTGAATTGGGAAACACCCAATTAGAGGAGAACAACAAAAAGAAAGACCACACTTCCCTTGCATATTGACATTGAAAAAAAATATGAATTATCGACTCCTCTTCCTGTTTACAGAGCAAACCCCTGTTTACTGGCTGGAAGCCTCTCTTAACTAGATTGTCAATAGTGAGAATTTTTCCATTAGTAGCAGTCCACCAAAAACAATTAATTTTGGGAACAAGATTTTCTTAGCCACACCCTATCCCAGAAGTGGTCAAGAACAACAACCTGGGCTCTCACCAAGTCTTCATAGGTCTTTTTAATCAAGAAACAGCTAGAAGAGTTGCTTTTCCAGAGCCACTCATCTTCCCTTTCTCTATTGAACCACTTAGCCTCCCCTATCAAATTATGCAAATTCATGAGGATTGGATCCCAATTCACCTGTCTTTGACCTCTTAGATTGTTCCTCCTTAATAATGTGTTGAACTCCTTCCATTTAGGTTCCTCCATGTCCCAGTTTATATAATCAAACATCCTTTTGCCACAAATCCTGTTTAAGCTAAGCTTGAGAGGATTCATTTCTTCAAAGGCGGACAAAGTGGAATTCTCTATCCAAGGATCCTTCCAAAAATCAGTATTATTCCCATTCCCTATTCTCTTCCTTGCCCCCATCTTCAGCACATTCCTCAATCTCACAAGATGGTTCCATAAGGCAGAACCAGTAGGTAGATATGATTGTGAGAGTAAACAGCCAGTATTCCTGTTCCTTAAGCACTTAGCTTG
>VDFB02379654.1:0-19749 GCA_007258455.2 Sequoia sempervirens | reverse complement strand
AAACAAGTGAGTGATTAAGTTGAATATTCCATCAAAGAGAAGAGTACACATCCAAAGATAGTCTCTATGATAAAACAATGCCTTGGTTTTGTTAATAAAATGTAGTGAAAATAAAAGTTTGAGAGGACACCTCTTGGCATACACACATAAAAGATCAAACAGAGCATGGAAGATCAGAGTAAGATGATTCTTGGTCCCTCCAATAACTAGAAGAGGAAAAGAACACATCAGGGAGAAAATTCCATATCGGTAAGAAACAAACACCATTCCATCTGATAACCCTAAAACAAAGAAGTAAACAATGAAGCTAGGAACCACATCGAAGGGAAGAATACATATCGATAGAATAGGAATATTGGTCCCCTTGATGGAGCAATGACATTTAGTGTGATGAATTTTTGAACACATCAGATTCATAAAGGAACATCGAAGGAACTGTTTGCAACTAATATCTTGATGATACATGGTGGAATTGGTATGATGCCACATGATTTCGCCTCAAAATTTCAAAAGATATACCAATAAAGGAGATATCGGGGAAAGGGGGAGATATTGGTGATACCTGAAATTTATTATCCCGACAAAGAAAACATGTTGAAAAGACAATGGAATGATGAAGGTACATTTTGGTGGTGCTGATAAAAGATCAATGACTAATATTCAAGATAATTAATTTCTCACTCGAATGACATAAAATTACCATCTATGAAATAGAGTCGAGAACTTTAAAAATAAATTTTTCAACACATTTGGAAATCACTAAGCAACCAGAAAATGAAGGAGTGAAATATAGCAAAGGACGACATAGCTCGAACCAAGGAAAGTGTTCTTCGAGTAAGTACCCAGAAGCTTGAGACTAAATTTTTAAATTATATGCAAGTTGGTTCAGATTATCGAAGCTCGAAAGTAGGGTTTCAATTTCTTGTAAATTCATATAATGGAATTTACCTCTTAGAACCCTAAAATTAAGAGACAGAAGCTAGATGAAAGACATTTGAACCAAGACTTAATCGATCAGTGCCCCAGCTCTGGATAGAGGTCCATAAGACATGCACAATTGAACCCTCAGGTCGAACAACTAGAAGATAAGAACAAGAATGTAGGTGATACATGGACTCCAACTAGAGGGTAAAACTTGTTTATATATCATTATAGGAAGATGCACAGACACTGACTAGTTTCAAAACCATGGAGGCTTAATTTATGAAAGCTGGTAGTGCCCAATGTGTTCATAAATGTTGAATTGATCAAATTACTAGCCGATAGATACAACCCTCAAACCCGTATGATTGAATTACCAAATGGTTCATCTCTCATGCCTATCACCAAGAACCATATCTCCATGGTTAGAAGGTGATAATCAAGTCATAGAAGCTATGTCTAAGACTACTTACTAGAAGCATAGAGTTGAAAATTTGTAGAAGAGAGGTGATAAATTGGAAATTGAAATGAAGGCCATCAAGTTCAAAATGGTTTTAGAATTAATAAAGAGGAGATTTGAAAAGATGCTTAAGAATTCTAACACAATTTGGGAAATCTTCAAAAAACACATGCAACTTACTAGGATCACAAAAGGTTACACGTTAGAATGATGGAGAAAAAAGAAGGATTGACAGCCAAGGAAAACATTGGTGACCAAGTGCTCAAATTTTATAAAGAATTAATTTATATGCATGAAATTTTTTTATTGTGCTTACACAAGAACTTGATAATTTCAACTAGCCCTAGATATGGCATTTCCATATTTCTTTGACAAATAAGAGGAACTCAAGGATCAAAGCATCTGGAGGAATGAACTCGCCCAATTCTTAACATGGGATCTTGATAAAGTGAATGATGAAGTAGTGGTGATAGAGAATACGCATGTGTAATTGGAGAAAATATTCACCTTGAAATTTTCCATGAAGGATATAATTGTCAATGTGGACACATATGCCAAGTAGAAATGTATTGATCACCTTTCCAAAGTCAACTTGTTTATATCGTGAACAACATGAGAATCAAAAATATTATTGAAGTCACTCAACATCACCATCATAGAGAGAGGACCTTGAATAGATATTAAATGATCATGGGTTCCTCATGAATAATAATGGAATATGGTGTGTTATGAATGTTGTTGACTTCATCATCTCTTTTATTAATTTCATATGTTTTTACTTAACAAAATGTAAATGAAAAGACGTCACCTTACATATAATGGCCTAAATCTTGTTACTTCCTATATATAAGGGAAACCAAGGCCAAGTTTTGGGATCATCAAGAGTAACATCATCAGCATAGACATTTCTACAACATAAAATTTCTGATATACAATGTATCATCTTTTAAATTAATACAATGAGTGAGAAAGTTTAATTTTATGATTGAATTTTTGGTGTTTAGTTGTTTTTTTTTGTTCAAATTTATATAATTTATCATGTTGTCTCCATAATGGTCTTTTTTTGTTTTTCAAATTAATATATCAAGGATATACTTAATTCGTCGAAACACATTTGTTGTTCTTGTGTGAATTATTTCACTGGCTCCTTCGAGGAAGAATTAAATTCCTTTTAAGTAATCACAGTAACTCAAAAATGTATCATTGGGATCCATAAGAAGAGCTTGGTAACTGAATGCCTTACACTTTTATACAAAGTATAAAATTCAAAAGTGTCAAAACAATTAGAGTTAAGCTAAGTAAAAAGATCCACTTATCTTACACATCTTGATCCATATACCAAATAGGAATAGGCACTGATCATACCCACTACATTACAAAATATCATAAAATATTATTCATACATTCACATTTCAATATTTAGGAGTAGGAGTAGCTATTAAGATTGCATATATCTCAAATTTGCATGCCACTATGGATAGATCCCTAAACTCAACTAAATTTGCATCAATTATCAAGGTTCACATGCCTAGGTCTAGCAAAGCTTAAAGTGTAGGGGGTTCTCAACCACATTAATTAACCTCGTTCGTTAGCCAAAAACATTACCATAGAGCTTGCCATCCTCTTAAGGTTTATAACCTACCTTTTTGAGACCTAACACCTTGGTTGTTTACTGTGCTTTACATTTTCTATCTATACATATGCCAACAAAATTCACCATTAGTGTAACACCTCACCGTATGAACCCCAAAGGACAAATAAAAACAATACTACTACACAATTTTTTATTTTTTGTTTAACATGGGCCATGTAATAATTCTATGTTTAGCCATGAATTTCATTTAAGTAGATCCATTAGCACATAATCCCTTTGAGGTTACGAGGAGTCATTACTTAACTTCTAATTCCACACAACCACAATAAGGAATAAAGTCAAATATAATCCATAATGAAAACAAACATTAGCAAATATAACACTATACATGATAAATCATTGATAAGAAACCATCTCGGCTTCACATAAATACAACATGTGCATGATTAACTTAACACATTGAATAACAACTACCATGGCTAATATCCACAATAAGATTTAACGTTATTAATATAATTACACCAAGTTCAAGATGTACAATGATGCAATTTCCACCACAAATGAAATCAGACATAAGACAAACAGATGAATACAAAGTATCATAACTGGCCTCCAAGACGTAACATTAACACCGAGTCACCGCGAAAAGTACCTAATCCGACTCTCGATCCTCTAATTAGGGACCCAATGGGTTGCTTAGCATGTTCCACCCAACTATGTGGATCCGAAGACCCACCCCCCATGCTAAGGAGCTGACAAGAAAGAGACCTCAACCAAGAACATCCAAACCGGGAACCACAAGACTCAATGTCATACAAAAGTAACATAAAAATCAAGGATTACAATGACATAATCAACAACATCCAAGCGTCAACATAATAACTTAAAGTCATAAATCCCATCACATAAATCAAAGCAATGACCAATCAATAAGTAACCAAAGGATGATCATCAAACTGAATTAATAAACATAATACAATTCCAAATTGCAATTAAACAATACAATAACATCATATCACAGCACCATAAGAGTACAAAGTCATAAGTCAAATATCAATGAGATCATACAAAACCACAAAGTACACCAAAGATGTATCAAGGCAATACTCCTAAAATTAATATAAGTCCATTCAACCACAATCTAAACCCACTCTCATAACATACTTCCAGAGGAACACAATAAAGTAAAACACCCGAAAACTAGGGGAGAGTGTCATCGATGGTTTAACATGGATCTCCTCCAGCTAATGAGGTGCAAGGTACCACTTCCATCTATCGACAGACATCCAGCAACCAAGACTCAGGAACCTCCATCTATGGTTATCCAGGCTACCTATCTCAAGGAACCACCCCATAGGGTTGCTCATGCGGAACCGTTAACCTTTCATGAAGACAAGGCAACGATCTTGCCAACCATGGCCTTCTCAATCCCCTTTAGCCTGTGATAGCACTAAAAGGCGGATGAGGCATCAATTTTAAAATCTTATAATGATATTACTACCCAACCTTAAGTTAATTATTAGGTTTTCACTTGATTTACTACAACCTATTCAGGTTATTCTGCCATTCCCTGCACGCCCCTCAGCTAGAGCCACTCTCCTAGAGACCCAACAACATCGTTCCAAACAACCAAGGGTTGTACCATCATAATTTGAACAAAGAATCACAACATAAAAGTGTGTGAGGCATTACTCATCTCGCTAACAAGTACAAAATCAAAGTCTCACAAAGTTTCGAACAACCCTTTCAAAATAAAGATACCAATATCTTGCCAAGTGAAGAGCACATAAAATGAGGAACATCAACCAACAATAAAATCAAGCCACTGGAAGAATCCCAAAGGCTTACACTGGGGTTTCCCCATGAAGAACTGACAACAATAAATGCAAGACCTCAAAGAACTATTTTCAATTCAAATATAATGAGTGAATACATTAAAATAAGATCAACAACTCCATCCAGACTACATAATCAACTTCGATACAAAATAAATCAGAAATTCAAGAAGATCAACTATCCACTCTCAAAAACGAGTTCCCAATTACATTGCAACACAAATTAAATGACAAAGGATTCCTTGAATCAAAATTAATCTCCAAAGGCATTCACACCAACACGGAACCATCCAAAACAATCCTTCAACAACAGAGGTAAAAGCATGCAACCAGGCATCCAAGGGAGACCTCAATTTCCTCCTCACAAGATACCCGTACAGTTGGTAAACAAATGACCTTTGACAAAATCAACAAACATGACAACAATATAATTTAATGTTTCACCAAAATAGTAAAAGTGGAAATACTGCATTCAATAACAAGCATAAACTTATCACAACCAAGCATCACATAAGTATCCAAAATACTCCACCACAAAATCAATTAATAAGACCCCCACAACTCAAAACAAACCAAGAATACACCACGTAAAGTTAAATGAATAGCAACACAATTTAACGTAAAGAAGATCCCTAACTCACGTCAACTCAAGAAAAGCCATAATGAAAGAATTTGTCAAATCACACATAAATCGACACGAACCCGATGGAATGAAATCACTTCCGAAGCCAAGGAAATTCCAAAGAGGGCACCACAAATAGGATACACCAAATTACCCTTAAATGAACAATGACCATTTCAAATACAATTTATCCATACGTTTAATAAGAATTAATTTGAAATAAATAAAGGAACTCTATAATCACATATCGTAATTATCTCAAGGCATATTTTAACATTTCATAATATTCCTTATCATTAATCTCATAATTAAATTAAAAGATTATTTCCCTCAAATAATAATATTTGAGACAATTTTAATATAATTTCCTAGTTATTTAGCTTACACACTAATCTTACCATTCCACTCTAAAGGTTATAAAATAACAATATTCACCTACAAATTAACAAAGAATAATCCATAATAATTGTGGTAATAATAATATCCTAAATTTCTTAATCTTCTTAGACAATTTGCTAATCATTTAAATTATAGTTCATTTATTCCATCTTAATAGAGGTATCATTCCTAACTAAAATATACCATAACATAAAGATAAGCATACCTAAGATAAAACTTCATATAATAAGAAAGAGAAAGACTCATTGATCTACCTATATCCACACACCTACATCTGAAAGGACACATAAGTTTATTTCCCTATTACCTAGTTTTAGCCCCATACTTATATTTATTTATTAAGATCAGAACCTTTTATTAATGAATAATCGATAAGTAAATTTTCCTCAAAATAACATAACCTAATAATTAAATATAGTTAAATTTTTCTTTTAACTTAGACCAATTTATTCACTTAATAACTAATTCTCCTTCATAGTAAATGACTTAAATACAAACATTATATAAATACAAAAACATGTGAAAAATACAACTTAAAGATCGAATGCACCCACTGCGATAGATTGACAATGGAATTAGAGAGATTATCTAAACCTTTAAACTTCCTATTATGTTTCAAAGGTGTGCGGCTGAGACAAGCTGATAATGAAATCTGAGAGATTATTTAAACTTCTACAAATCTAAAATTTGCAGCTGCGATAAATTACCAAAGGTTCCAGGGAGGCTATTTAATTCTGAACCATACCTCAATTCTAAACACTGTAACAGAGACAGGATGCTAAGTATATTAAATAGTTCATTTGGCACTGGAAGTTTGAGGATAAAAGAGAATGAAAGAGCCCTTCGAACACAATACTCAACGTATCCTATGACAAGAATTCGGTTAACATGACATGGCATAAATCAGAATAAAAAATAGGTGACAAGAGTATAAACTCTTCAAGTGTAATATTGAACAAGACACTATTGGTATAGGTAACTCAAATATTCTCAAGAAAAAGAGATTCATTATTAGATCAAGAAGTATTGCAATTCATTTGAGATCTGGCTTATGATACCTTAAAAGTAATTTTCTAAAATCCACCATTTCCTAAATTGCCCAAGTTTTTGCTAAGACAAGTTCTTTACTTCAATGTATGCATTCAGATTGAGGGAATTATACAGATTGATACACAACTATAAATGATTAAAAGGAAGATTAAATATAAAGTGAAGCTCAAACTACGCATGCTATATGAGGAATCAAAGACAAGGCATGTGAACTATTGACCATTCGCCTCAAAGAAATATGGCCTCACTGAATGCTCCAAATACAGGTTATGCACAAAATGGATGTATTGATAAGATTTTCCAAATCTTTATTCGATGGTATAAAAGGATATAATAGATCTGAGAGTGAGTCATGGCTCGAATTCTTAACATAGAAGGTACAAGGGACATCATTATTATTCCCAACATTTGTTATAGAAAAGAAGAATAAATAATACGCTCTAAGATGAAGACACAGAGCACTATCCGAGACCAAGGCATGAACTTAATCAAGTAATATCAACAGCTCACATGAAGATACTATTTGAGGGTACAAAGTTACATGCTAAATCTACACTAGATCCCAACTGAGCAGAATATTTTAGCTTCAAGCTATCGACTAGGGTGATTTCATATAAAGAACCTAGTCAAAACTATTTGTCACTAACCCATAAGGAAAAGCCTTCTAATGGGTCAAGTTAACTCAAACAAGATAGACAATACGCGACATCATTTAAATGGTCTATCTATGCAAAATTTCACATAGGAATGCATCAAGAGTAGACACGAATAAATATGAAATAACTCTTATCCAGAGAATACCTGAAGTCCTTCGCACTTCCATTGATCTGTAATCGATCCCCTCTCCTTTTACCTCCTACAACGTCATGGCCTGAAGTCTTGAAATTGTGTGAGGAAGGACAAACATAACCTCCACAAGTGACATACTCCATGACTAAAATACCCGCCCCTAGAAAAATTAGCTGATGGAAGAGAGCCCCAAGAATGCCTGAATGGTTAATCGGATCGTGGGTATTTAGCTCTTCCTCTGCCAATTTCTTTCTCTGTTTCCCAAAATTACCTAAGAAAAAGTTGGAGATCTCTGCCAAAAAGAATTCTCCCCTATTCTCCCTTCAAAAGCCCAAATAGCTATTATTTATTTATTTTCATATTCTACAGTTCTCTTCGACTTCCAAATGCTCTTATCGGTCAAGTTTTCCAGCTTTTCTTGTTTTAAAACACTTCAGCTTCCTTCCTATTCATTTAAATTTCTTATTATAATAATTATCTTTTCAAGATTATTTTGTTCATAATTATTATTAACTTCAATTTAACACAACAATTTAAATCAATTTATCTAATAATATCACTTTTACTTTTAACGAATTAGTTTAATTTGATCATTTGTTCTAAATCATTTGATTTAATTTAATTGATTATTATTTTAATTTCTAATTATATTTTAAATAACCTTGCAACTCACTTATGATTTAATTAATTATTTAAACATGACTACTAACATATGATATTTTTCACACAATCAAATAACACAGTAATCAATGAAGCACACACAAATACTCACACAAAAGTCCAAACAAAGACATGGAGAGGCACTACAACTAGTATAGAAACAATAAATAAAAAAAACTACTAAAAACTGCTTATAAATGACTACATTGGTCACATGACCATTAGTAGTTTATTGCCAATCATATATAACATGACTAGATTGATGACTAAACCATTTTTAGTCATTTATTGGTTGGATTTTGATTGATAGTCATTCATTTGATAGATATATTTAGTCATTGATTGTTGTAATCACTAGTCCTAGTCATTTAGTCATCATTTTATTCATTGATATATTTAACTGCTCACTTATTTAGTTGTTGATTTAGTCATTGATTGTTGTAATATGGTCACTTATTTAGTCATTTTTTTATTCACCGATATATTTAGTCATTGATTATTGTTAACTAGTCACTTATTTAGTCATTTTATTCACCAATTTTGTGCATTGGTAGTGTATTTAGTCATTAATTTTAATCATCATTTTGATCAATTTGGTAGTATATTTAGTCATTTTATTCAGATTTCACTGATCATATATCTAGTCATTTATTCATTATTCACTGATTTCTATCAATTGGTAGTATATTTAGTCAATTTAATTATTAATTGATGTCAGTTAGTAGTATAGTTAGTCATTTTAATTAAGTGATATTTGAGGATTTAAGCATACAACATAGAAATACACATCAATCATCAATTACACGCAATAAGATAGTCATTAAGAAGGAAAAATTAGTGAACTTTATCAATAAAATAAAGGTGTTCTAATTACAGCTTAGAAATAGAGTATTAGAATTATTATTTTCAATAACACCACTAAAAATATGAGTTACAATATTGAACAAAAACTCATGCAAGAAAGAAACTTCTCCAAAAAAAATTTACAATGATGGAAATGCATGCTTGAATCCCTTCAATGCGAGAACATGCCCCTTTCATCTCTTAAAACTTCTACAATGTGGGAAATCTTCCTGGATCAAGTTGTAACGTGTAGAATCCAAGGAGAGTGTTGATCATGTCCCATATATGAAGCTCTCTCCTTCAATGCAGTTAACAATAACCCAACTAGAATATTTCCTCCTTTATATGCAATGTGCCATCTGATATGAGAAATAGGGTGCTGCCTTTTTTGCCATGAATGAACTTGTTCCTCAATACAACCAAAAAAATTACTATTAGTATCAATTCAGAAAGAATAAAAGTGCATTGTATATTGCAAGTTTACAAAATTCCAAACACATCAGAAAGATAAATCAATTAAAAAACTATAGCCTTGTCAACAAATGCCTTAAACAGAGTGTTTAACATAGGCTTGAAATATGCATATTAAACCCTTGATTTCAGAACCTTGTTCAGAGTTTAAGAAAGGTGATAATGGTTAGATTATAGAATGAAGTTGACATTATAGAATGAAGGGTATCAACACTAACCAAACCAAAACAACATTATCAACAAAAATTTCCTAGAAACCAAGCCCAATAATGCCATCAAACTTAATTAGACAATACAAATGTCAACCCTGGTTCATGTGTTGTCTAAGTAAAGACCTGCACCATGGAAGAATCTATTTATACATAAATTCCAAATTAAGTTGATGAGAAAAGATCTTTGATATCCAACTAAGAAGCCTTAACATCCAAAAATTACTAACCTGATGTTTTACAACAAGTTTCCCAACCATGACATTATCTTTACTTAAGAAATCGAATATTGATCCACTACCATATTGAATCTCACAGGATTCTCCTCCACAAACAAAAAATGATATATATTATTTTTTTACCAACTTCCTTAATATCCCCAAGTAAGCAGACTAAACTAAGTGAGATTGAGGATTTGAAGTAGAGTACCATCTTCTTGGTATGTGCTTGACTTTGATGACTTGTATCTTGAATGAAAATAGCAAGCTAGCTGCACTATAAAATCATAGTTAATCATTGTTACAAAAATAACCACAAAATCCTCTTTAATTAAAATAATCCTTTTAGATATTTTAGTTAATTTCTAAGAGAACTAATTTCACTATCCAAACAACCATCAATCTATTTATTGTATAAAATTTCCCAGAATTTAGAATTTGAATGTAATGAAACTAACCATAATTACCAAAGATTTGACACCAAAATGTAGTACAAAATGAATTGTTTGACAGAATGCCTCAAAGAGATGTCATCTCATGGAATGAAATGATATGATTACAGAATGTGCACAAAATGGATTTAGCAAGGAAGCTCTCAAAATCTTTGAATTAATGAAGCACTCTGGAACCATGATATTGTAAGCTTTGCTTGTGTTCTATATGCATGCAGTCATGCAGGTTTAGTGGATGAGGGTTGCACATACTTCACACGTCAGTAACCCTTATTGCATTACATATATAGTTGATCATTAGGTGTGCATGGTTGACCTTCATGCCTGTTCTAGCTATCTTAAGGACACCCTAAACATTATTATTGAGATGCCAATTAAACCTTTGGTTCCTATGGATCATATATGAATATAGGCTGAGTATTCCAGCAACACTACTTTTTTAGTTGGATCCTTAAAATGTTGTTGTTGGCAACACAAGGGTAGACAACTGAGAGGGGGGGTGAATCAGTTGTCACAAAAATTTAAACTTATTGACCTTATTCTCAAATATGATAAATAGAAATGAAGCCATAAACCATCATCACATCAAAAATACACATAACACCAAGATTTTTTATGTGGAAACCTTATTAGGGGAAAAACCACAGTAGAGGTCAGTCCACAAGATTATACCATGTTAAAAGTATAAAGAAAAATAAATGGGGAATGCACTTGCATTTAGGCACACTGCCTAGAGCTCACTGCTCAAATACAGAAAGGCTTACTAACCAAAACAAGACACACTATCTTACAAAAACATTCAGATTACATCCATAGGATTTTGAACTAAGAAAATAGCATCTGCTAATGCCTGATTACAAATCTGGTTAAGCACATAAACTCTACTCACTCTTCTTCACACTTCTTCAAAAAATTTCTTGCCTTCAAAAGATTAGAACATTATTCATGCATAGGACTCACACACTTCACACATTCACTCCTTCAAATGATATAAACAATCTCTTATATATATCCACAACTAAGAATAATATCATCTCCATGTCAGCTTCAACAAAATATAAAATATTTACAAACCGTCAGCTCAATCCACAAATAATTTCAATGTGCACCAACCAAAGTTGGCCACAACATAGTGAGGACCCAAAACAATATCCTTGAACACAAAACACTTCAAACAATTACTCCTTGAAGATCCACAACATGCTACAACACCCTCCAACACACTGTCAGCCAAGAACATGAAAAACATGAACATGCAAGAGAAAATATCTAATCATGAGCACAACAATCAATTCAAGTGTGCAACACAAATAGAGCACAATATAGAAACATCCACAAACGTCATGAATCACCACAAAATAATCCACAACAACTGAACTTACTATAATTACATCATCTTCATTCAGGAACACCAACTTAAGCAACATAACAACTATTAGAACACAAATACTCATAACTCGATCAAATATTCATGTGGATCTCTGAAACCTAATGTGGATAAACTAGATATACTCAACAAAAAACCCTTTAATCCACAACCTATGATCATCAATATACTGAGTTGGCCACCATACTAAACTTCACTTCACCACTGACAACCTGCAACTTATTTTATTACAATTTTCTCAATATCCTCGACATATACAACCTCTAATGACATTAATTCCATTAGTGTTGACATCAATGACAACCACATATCAGCAACATCCAACAATCTTCCCCTTTGGCATTGATGGCAACACATGATATGAAAAACACCATCAACACAACTTTCTCTTAACACTTTCTCCCTCTTAGATTTTGACTCTTTTCTCCTCAACTATTTCACATAACTCTTCTTCCCACAAATATTTTCACATGACTCTTCTCCCCCTTTGACATAAATGACAAAGATACACATTATCTTTCTCCACACAAGCTCTGAACCACATATCTAAACATCTGACTACTACGCCTGAGTAGCAGCCACCACAACATCAATCTAGATCAAGATATGACTATGAAATGCACAGACTAATGCAATTCAATGCATCTTAGTTCTGATTTGTAGGGTTAATCACCCCTAACTTCCCTCTAAGATACTCAAAAGTATCCTTAGACAATAGTTTGGTAAAGATATATGTAATCTATCCCTTAGTAGGCACATACTCCAATCTGACTTCCTTTTCACTCACCTTCTCTCTCAAAAAGTGAAACTTGATAGATATATATGCTTGGTCTTTGAATGCAGCACCAGATTCTTAGAAATGTTAATTGCACTTGAATTATCACAGAATATAGCAATAGGTTCATCATACACAACTTTGATATCTTTCAACATCTACTTCATCCACAATACTTGAGTATAATTATTAGCAGTAGCAATGTATTCTACCTCTCAATAGATAAAGAAATTGCATTTTGCTTCTTACTTAACCATGAAATCAACTTCTTTCCCAAGAAAAATGCACCACCACTAGTACTTTTTCTATCATTCACATCTCCTACCCAATCAACATTAGTAAAGGTGCTCAAATTAAGGTCATCATCTTTAGGGTACCATAGGCCAAAATCAATTGTCCCCTTCAAGTATCTAAAAATCCTCTTCACAACAGTCACATGAGATTCTTTAGGATCAGCTTGAAATCTTGCAACAATGCTTACAACATTCATGATATCAGGTCTAGTTTGATTCAAATAGAGAAATCCACGAATCATCGATCTGTATCTAGTCTAATTTTCTTTCAAAGTATCATCATCTTGTGTCAACTTACATCCAGTCACCATAGGTGTACCAACTGGATTTCAATCTTCCATACCAAGCTTCTTTAGCAATTCTTTCACATACTTGGACTGAGATATAAAGATCCCTTTATCTAGCTGAATAATTTGCAATCCCAAAAATAATTTCATTTCTATGATCATAGACATCTCAAACTCATTATGCATCTCATCAACAAACTTCATGCACAAACTATCATCTCCTCCAAAAATGATATCATTAACAAAGACTTCAACAATCAAATCTTTATCATGATCAATATTGAAATACAAGTTACTATTAGCAATACCTTTATTAAATCCAAGCTTCAAAAAATACTTGTCCAATCTGGCATACCATGTTCTTGGGGCTTGCTTAAGTCCATACAATTCTTTCTTCAACCAGAAAACCATATCTCCCTTATCAATCAATTGAAATCCATCAGGTTGCTCAACATACACTTCTTCCAATTCACCATTTAGAAATGTTGATTTGACATCCATCTGATAAACCTTGAAGTTTTTGTAAATAGCATAAGCAATAAATAGTCTCGCAACTTCAATCCTAGCAACAGGGGCAAAAGTTTCCTCAAGGCCAATTCCTTTGCACACAAGTCTTTCTTTGTTTCTAACAACTTCACCTTGCTCATTCAGTTTGTTTCTAAAGACCCATTTAGTTCCAATTACATTTTTTTCCTTAGGTCTAGGAAAAGGAATCCATGTATTATTCTTCTCAATTTGATGTAGTTCTTCTTTAATTTCTTCCACCCAATGTTCATCTTTGCATGATTCATTGACACTATTAAGCTCAGTCTTTGAAATCAAACAATACTCTTTTGCGATTCTTCTCCTAGTTTGAACACCTTTGTTCTTATCACCTATAATATGATCTTCTAAATGATTTAGTCTTACATACCTTGGAGTCTTTGGATGTTCTTGAACTTCAGGCTCTTGTGATCTCACTTCTGCACTTCCACTAGTTTCTTCCTCTTGATTTTGTTGATTCACCAAAATGATCTAAACTTGATTTTGAGTCTGAACTTTCTTTCCTATAACTGAACTATTATTTTGATCGTTTGAATCATATCTGCATGTTCTGGATGGTCTAGTTGTGTCTTCATCAACCTTGACATTAACACTTTCAACTACTTTCCTCAATCTCTTGTTGTAGCACTGGTAGGCCTTACTCTTAGTAGAATAACCAAGAAAGATTCCTTCATCACTTCTAGCATCAAAATTTCCTATATCTTCATCTCTTTTTATATAGCATTTACTCCCAAAGATTTTGAAATATCTAACAATAGGCTTATGACCAGACCATAGCTCAAAAGGGATCTTACCGATATCACCTTTGATTTGTACCCGGTTGAGAGTGTAAACAACAATACTCATAGCTTCTCGTCAATAGATATGCAGAACATTTCCGTCCAGCATCATAGTCCTAGCAGCATCTTGAATTGTCCTATTCTTTCTTTCCACAACTCCATTTTGTTGTGGGGTCCATGGGGCAGATAATTGTCTCTTTATCTCATGTTATTCAAAAAAAGAATTAAACTCATGGGAAGTGAATTCACCACCTCTATCTGATCTCGGACATTTAATCTTCATACTTGTCTCTATCTCAACCATAGCCTTAAAAATATTGAATTTCTCTAAAGCTTCATATTTTTCCCTTAAGAAAGTAACCCACATCAATCTAGAGTAATCATCAATATGTAACATGAAGTACATGTCTCCTTGTAAACTTGTGATTCTAGAAGGATTGCACAAATCATAATGAACAAGCTCCAACATTTTATTTGAACAATGTTGTTTGCTCCAAAATGAAATTCTAGTTTCCTTCCCTAACTGAAATTCCTTGCATATAGTATTAGTAGGTTTTATCAACTTAGGAAGATCTCTCACTTCCTAAGTATAACTTATCTTGATAATATTGTCAAAGTTTACATGAAAAAATCTCCTATGCCACAACCAACTTTCATCAACTTGAGCAATCAAACAACTTTTACCAGTAGCATTCAAGTGAAAGATGTTACTTTTTGTTTTGTACCTAAAGCAATCACATTTTTGGAACTCCCCAATATTCTACACTTTCCATTCTTGAATTGAAGATTGTATCCCTTTTCAACCATTTGTCCAACACTTAAGAGATTGTGCTTCAAGCCTTCCACATACAGAACATCATCAATATTATTCTTACCATCAAGAGAAATGGATCCTCTACCATGGATTACACCAGCTTTGTCATCACCAAATCTTACAACACCACCATCATACTTTTCCAGGCTCACAAATTTTCTTTTATCACCTATCATGTGATGAAAGAATCCACTATCAATCACCCATTCATATTTTTCTTCAACTCTGGCCACTAGAGCTTTCTCTACATTTGAGAAACTAGTAGATTCAGTAGGTACAAGATCATTTTCCTTGGTAGCAAGAAATACCCATTCATCTTCACTCACATTCCCTTTATTAGATTCATCATCTATCAAATCTTCATCAGCAGTATAATAACACTTTCTTTGGAATCTAGGCTTGTTAGGTCTTGGCTTAGGAACTCTTTTTGGACACCTTGATGCAAAATGACCTATCTTATTGGAAGAAAAACATTTAATAGGAAATTTCCCTTTATACTTACCTTCCTCTGGCTTCCCCTTTGACAATAAGTGCTTCAAGCTTGTCTAGTTTTCTCTCTTCTTCTTCAATCTCTCTCATTTCCTCCTCATACTTGAATATATTTCTAAACTTTCTCTTGGATCATATATTTTCTTATCCTTTCTAGAGGTAGTAGCTTTAAATGAAAATTCTATCTTAGGAAGAACATCACCAAAATCACTTAACTCAAAAGTTGTAAGGTTACCAATCAACATGTCTCTGGTTACATTTGTCATAGTTTGGATCTCCTCAATAGCAGTAGCTATGGCTTTGTATTCAGCAAGCAAGGATCTAAGCACTTTAGCAACAATCTCTGATTCATCCAATGTTCCACCAGCACATCTGATACTACACACAAGTTCATTCACTCTTTGCATGAAAGAAGTAATGTTCTCATCATCACCCATTCTCAAAATTTCATATTTCCCTTTTAGGCTTTCCATTTTAGCAACCTTCACATGTGAATCACCTTCATACAAAGTTTCCAACTTTTTCCAGATTTCATAAGTAGTCTTCAGATCCATAAAATTTGTCATCTTAGAATTACTCAAAGCACTCAACAATGCTTCCTTATCCCTGATATTGTAATCGACATCCTTAATCTCAGCAACAGTAGAAGGACCATTCCATGGGATGATATACCTATTCCTTGTAATATTCCAAAAGGGTTCACCAATGCATCTCAGATGACACTCCATTTGAGCCTTCCATATAGATAATTAGTTCCATCAAATCTCGGACTATCCTTCTTGTATGTCGCCATCCCAGATCACCTCAAGCTATCAAACTTTTTCTAAGGAACCTACTCTGATACCAATTGTTGGCAACACAAGGGTAGACAACTGAGAAGGGGGGTGAATCAGTTGTCACAAAAATTTAAACTTATTAAGCTTATTGACCTTATTCTCAGATATGATAAATAACCATGAAGGCATAAACCATCAACACATCAGAAACACACAAAAAATCAATATTTTTTTACATGGAAACCCTATTAGGGTAAAAGACATAGTGGAGGTCAGTCCACAAGATTATACCCTATTAAAAGTATAATGAAAAATAAATGGGGAATGCACTTGCATTCAAGCACACTACCTAGAGCTCACTGCTCAAATACAGAAAGACTTACTGCCCAAAAGAAGACACACTGTCTTATAGAAACATTTGGATTACATCCATAGGATTTTGAACTAAGAAAATAGTATCTGCTAATGCCTGATTATAGTTTTAGTTAAGCACATAAACTTTTCTCACTCTTCTTCACACTTCTTCACACTTTGTCTCTACCTTTGAAATATTAGAACATTATTCACACATAGGACTCACACACTTCACACATTCACTCCTTCAAATGATATAAACAATCACTTATATATATCCGCAACTAAGAATAATATCCATGTCAGCTTCAACAAAATATAAAATATTTACAAACCGTTAGCTCAATCCACAAATAATTTTCCATGCGCACCAACCAAAGTTGGACACAACATGGTGAGGACCCAAAAAAATATCCTCGAACACAAAACAAAAAACACTTCAAACAATTACTCCTCGAAGATCCACAACACCCTATTGGCTAAGAACATGAAAAACATGAACATGCAAGAGAAAATCTCTAATCGTGAGCACAACGATCAATGCAGACATGCAACACAGATAGAGCACGATCTAGAAACATCCACAAACATCATGAATCAACATAGAAGCATCCTCAACAACTGAACTTACTAGAATCACATCATCTTCATTCAGGAACACCAATGAAAGCAACAAAATAACTATCAGAACACAAATACTCATAACTCAATCAAATCTTCATGTTGATCTTTGAAACTTAACGTGGATAAACTAGATACACTTGAAAACAAATCCTTTAATCCACAACCTATGATCATCAATATACTAAGTTGGCCACCATACTAAACTCCACTTCACCACTGACAACCTGCAACTTATTTTATTACAATTTTCTCAATATCCTTGACATATACAACCTCTAATTACATTAATTTCAATAGTGTTGACATCAATGACAACCACATATTAGCAACATCCAATAGCTGCAACTTATGTTATTCTCTAAAACATCTTTTCAAAAGTGGGCATGTGAGGTGAGGTTCAAACAGTAAGGAGATTGATGAAAGATAGAGGAATTAAAAAGATGCATGCATGTAGTTGGATTGAAGGGCATAAAATGATACATGATTTTTTGTGTAGGAGACATATCACATCCACAAATAGGGAGATTTATGCAAAATTGGAGAAATTGGCTTGGAAAATGAAGGTAGCAGGGCATTTCTAGATTCAATAATTTTACTCAATGTTGTGGAATAGAAGAAAAATAAATCATTTATCTACCACCATAGTGAAAAGTTAGCAATTGCATTTGGTTTGTTAAACATGGCCCCTAGTACAACTATTAGAGTTGTTAAGAACCTTCGAGTATGTTCTGATTTTCACACTACATCTAAATTCATCTCCAAGATTGTTGCAAGAGAAATTGTTCTGAGAGATGTGAACCATTTCCATCATTTTAAATAGGAACAATGTTCTTCTGGAGAATATTGGTGATGCTAAATAAAATAATATGAAAATAGGCTTACACTATAATAATGTACACTACATCAGATATCTAGTAATAACGAAGGGACATCCATCAAAGCATAACAACAGGGATTTTTTTTGTCATATGTTGTAGTTAGTGCAAGTGTCGTACTAGACATACATGAAAATGTGGAAGCAATATACACAAGGCAGGCAAACTTTTTCAAAAAACTGTGATATTTCTTTTAATAGTGTGTGAACCCTTCTCCTAGTACCTGCAAAACAACATGAGTAAGCAAGTTAAACAAGGAATTGCAAACTAAAACAAGGATTCCCCATGAAATCCATTTACAATACTCAAATTAGGAATAAAATAGTGAAAAACACAATGCAAGTGACAAAACCAAGATTAAATCCTAATTAGAAAAGAAAACATATGATCCCATGGGGGAATTGGTGCCAATTTGATGTGAAAATTGGCTCTTTCTCAATTCCTAAGATGCAAGCTTCGAATGTTGAAGATGAGAACTCCAAGCCAAATCTGCAAGAAACCTAGCTATGACTCAATGATAATGGATGGAATTCAAGAGATATTTGAGCATAGTAACTTTGCTTGGATTGTGGATGATGAAGTGAGGATATGAGCTCTTTATTTATAGGATTTCAAGATGGATGAATGTCCAAATTTGAGCAATGTGGGACTAACATTTATCCAATGATATGATGCCACTTGTCAAGCTATGAATGGATGATGGATGTGCAAGATTTGGGGTTTGTTCCAATAAATGCATAAATTTGAAATTCAAATTTTGTTGAAATGACATGTAAGAGGGAAGGGAAAATGCAATAAATGCCACTTGGCTCAAGGCAAAGGACATGTAAGAGATTTTAAATGCCTTGTTTGGTGTACATGTTGACTTGTAATTTTTGAATTCAAATTGAGAGAATATTCCAAGAAGATGCCTTGTGAGGAAAATAGAGATTTAATAAATGAATTAAATCTATTTTCTTGTGCAACTTGCATTATCTAGAGGATGTGACATGAGATGAGGTTAAATTAATCAAGGGTTAATTTAATTTAATAGGAGGTTAGATGATGTGACCTATTTGACTTAGATTTATGGATTTATTTAAATCAAATAAGAGAGGAATATGATAAGAGGCCAATTAAATAAGGATTTTGATTTATTTAATTAAAAGGGATGGTGTTAGATTAAATCAAATAAGGTTTTAATTTATTTTAATTTACGATATGACTTTAGAGATTTCAATCAAATAAATT
>VDFB02379653.1:0-22955 GCA_007258455.2 Sequoia sempervirens | reverse complement strand
TCACAATCATAACGATATTCGTCTATTGATTAAATAGATATTACTATTTACTTAATCAATTCATTCAATACTTTCTTCTATTCATGCATTTCATCAAATCATTGAACCATCTCATGCTCGTTCAATATCTGTTGCATTAACATTCATGTCCATTTGCACTATCATTCATACCCATTTGCATAATAAATTATAATCATTCATAATCCATTTGCATAATAAGTCATAAACATCATTTCCATATTAAATCAATTATCATTATCATCCATAATTGTTTCATATTCATCTCCATTAATAAATCAATTATCATAGTCATTGATTATTCTTTCATAATAAACTAATTATCATAACTTGCATATTAATCATATCATTTGCATAAATTGTTCATGAAATATTGCATTTTAGTAAAGCAGCTTTAAAACATTTTATTCATATTTAATCATTTAGGTTCATTTTAATCTAATATCCCTTTATCACTTTCACTCTCATGCATAAAATTTAACCCAACAATGTGGGATAATGGCATTTCCTTCTCTCACATCTTTTATCCCACATCTCATCTTCAACCCCTCTCCATCCTCAGGTAGCTCCTATTTAAAATGGGATTTCCCTCTCATTTGGCTCTCTCACAAATTTTGCTCACAAATTTACATATTCATATCATCTTTGTATCTTGATTGCATTTCTCATTCACCATAGCCTCTTTATTGCATTTTGTGCTGATAAAAATCTAAGAGAAAATGCAAAAACAAAGATCTTGGTGATAGGGAGACAATGGAGATTGATTTCTTTTAAAAGCATTATTTGTTTTCTGTAGTTTACATTTGCATTTCTGGTTTTGCTTTTAATTAGAATAGCTCTATTGATGTGGGATGAATGGTGGTTCTTACTCCATAGAATCATACATTTTTATGGCTTTACAAAATGGTGAACCTGACGTGAATGATCTTTGAGTATCATGAAATCTGCATGTTCCTGAAATCTGCATGGAATAAATCTTGTATGCTTCATGAAATCTACATAGAGTAGATCTTATACACTTCTAAAATCTGCATGTTCTTGGTCATTGTGTTTTTATTTTAACGATATTTATGGACATGTTTTCCTTTTGTCTTTAATCAAAGCAAGTTTTGTGTGGGAGCCTATTGATGTAAACATTCTGCGAACATGGAGAATTTCTCATTATCAAATTTTTAGCCTATGTTGTTTTGGGTTGGTTTTGATTCTGTCCTGTGAACTGCCATCTGAATTATCACATTCGAGCTTTTTTGCATGCATATGTTAGTGACAAACTCTCTCTTCTGAGTTGCATGTCATTTTCACTTGAGTATCTTTCAATAAATAATATTTTTCTATAACCTGAATTACATGTTGCAAATCTAGGCTTTTTGCAACAAGCATAACACAATAAAATCTCTGTCAAAATAATTTGGCTTCCAGTTAATAGGTCTTTAGAGACTTTTAAGCAAATCTTGTTCTCTTTCAGCAAGTGACATCTATTTTAAGGCTTCTTGTTAAGTAGTTCATGTGCCTTGTGCTTGCATCTATTCTTTTCCTGTAATCATGACATTCCATGCAACCATATCTATTTTGAGGCAGCCTATCAAATGGTTTATGCACCTTGTCTAAGTTTTAAATGTATTCGTTGCATGATGTATGTGAACTTCCACGTTTTTAGCTTTTTTTTTTATTTAGTTTAGCTTTTCATGACACATTTCGATTACTTAGTCTAGTTCTTAACTTTTTAACATTTTAACATACTCTTTAAAAAAGAAAAAGCACTCTAAATACATTCCTTAGTGTAAATTTAGTTTAGTCTTTTTCATTTTAATTTTAGTCTAGTATAGTTTAGCTTTTAAATTAGTGTTAGATTAAGTTTTTCTTTTTTAATTAGTGTAGATGAATTTTTAATTCAGTTTTAGATTAACTTTAAAATTGTTGATAATTTAGATTAACTTTACTTTAGTTTTTAATTTAGTTGTAAATTTATATTTAGATTAATTTAATTTAGTTTTTAGATTAATTTAGTTGTTAATCTAGTTTTTCATTTAGTCTTTTTGATTAAATTAGATTTAAGATTAATTTGTAATTTAATTTTAATTTAGCTCTTAGATTAATTTAGTTTTTAGATTAATTTAGTTTTTAGATTAATCTAGTTTTTTTAGAATAATTTTAATATAGTTTTTAGATTAATTCTAATTTAGTTTTAGATTAATTTAATTTTAGATTTACATTTTTTTTAGTTTTAATTAGTTTAGATTTTGATTAATTAGATTAAATGTCTTTTTTTTTTGTTTTAGCTTTGTTTGGATTTTAGGTCTAATTTTAGTTTGTTTTTCTTGCAGGTTCGTTTGACAAAGAATTGAAAATCAAAACATACGCTTGTCAAAGAAAGGAGGCATGAAATTACTAATGAGATTTTGATGCAGGACGTTCGTCGAAGACATGATTTTGAAACCAATTGTCTTTTAGATTATAAAACACTTCTTTTGGGGCATTAAAATGAACATGTGTTTGATTTTGTTTGACTGTGCTTGAAGGTGGTAGGATGCTCTCACCTTGTGAAAACTAGGTGATAAAAAAACTAGACCCACCTTATTTTTTGTCACCTTCACGACTTAATAATCGAAGTATCCTCTCCCCTTACGCTTTCGAGTGATCCTAGGTGTAAGAGAAATGATTATTATTTCTAGAAATGGGCCTGCCTTAAGCAAAAAATTACTCACCTTAAGGGATGACCCGACTGGTAATAGGCTAAAGCCAAGCCACTTCTAGCTAGGATATAAAATGGGTGCTTGAGGAAAGTTCAAGTACCACGAGTGTGGATGTGTCACACGGATAGAGTAGTACTCCCATAAACCCTATTGAGTGTAACCTCTTCAAGCTGGAGTGCCACCTAATTGGTGATTAATCTCTCACCCCATGTGTGGCCACTCGAACGGATGCCCTAACTAAACACCTATTGTTTTAGAATCCAACCATTTTCAGTTGTTGCTTGGTATAGTGCAGGGTACAGTATCATGCCCGAAGATACTCACTATTGAGATAGCAGTTCTTGGGAAGTGATGACCCAAGAATCTGAAGTTGGTGTGCTCGAATGATGTTAATGAGCCATGGAGGGGAGCCAATTTAACCAAACTTCTAAGATATCCGCTCTTGAGAAGGAAAGGTGTTTAGCACCAATCCAGGGTATATCGGTGGGCTATATCAAGTATACAAACCCTTGGCCTATTAGGATTGTGCTTGTCTCATGTGCGTTTGCATACACCAAAACATCGTGCTTGTCAAGTGTTTTCTAGATTTTTAAACAATATTCACCACATTCAAAAATAAATAAATTTGAACATAGACAATTGACCTCAAACAAACATCACACCTAGAAACTTGCAACATCTCAAACTTTGCAAACCTCAAAAGGTCCAACAACACAAACATCCCATGTGAACCTATCACTTAGATTTCTTGGGGTCATCATCCTTCAGTTTTGATCTTTCAATCCTTGCATTCCACCTAGTCCTTGCATATTCATGGTCCTTACATATTCATATCCCTTTCACCCTATTTCTTGCATGTTCCTAGTCTTGCATACATAGGTCACATTACATAGTCCTTGCATACATATATCATTCCACCTAGTTCTTTCATGTTCAACCCCTTTTTCATATCAAGACCATCTCACCCAACCTTTGCATGTTCTAAGAATTTAGCCCTTTGCATATTCATCGTTGATCAAATAAAACCTTTAGCTTGCACTTAGGCTACTCTTCTTAGGTCTTGAAATCAAACTATTAGTTATCTATCACTCACATCACTTGAGGTTCACCATCCTTGAGTTAGGGAAACATACCATTATCCTTGAGTAGGGAAATCCCTTTTGGAGTCCATCATCTCCTAAATACCCTCTCTTGATTATTGGTCCTTGTGTCTATCCATCATAACACAAGTAAAGCCTTTACATCATAACCAACTTTGGACCTAGAGTTTCCTTTTAGCTTTTGCATTCTTAACTTGTCATATCATACCATACCATTTTCATATCCCATCTTAGAATCATATCCTTTTCATTTGCATCCTAGTCTTAGGTCTCATGCATTACCTTGGATTGAAAATCATAACAAATCACCTATGACCCCTAGAACAAGAGCAAAAATGTTTCAAGAAGAAGGGAACCCTTGGGGAAAAGACTTTGATGGGGAAGATCACATTAGTGTTGCAACTAGTGAAACAAGTGAAAATGATAGTGAAGAAATAAAACAATCCACCATAAATGAAGCTCTCAACGATAATAGATTCACTAAACTTCTTACAGAGGTAGTCAAACATAACCCACAACAATACTTCAAGGCCCTTGTTGATGAAGGAATCAAAATGCCTCCTGATTTTGACATATCATTACTCACAATGAATGACCAACCTAAATCTAGTGAATCTAAGAATCCCAAAACAAACAACGATGGTAGGATCAAAGATCATAGACCCTTTTATCTACAACCTGGTTACAAGTGATCTTCAAAGACATCAAAACCTACACCTACAAACGATCCTATTTTGGATGAGCTTAGAACATTAAGACAAGAATTGGATACTCTCAAGAACAGTAAAACATCGACTCACAAGTTCTCCATTGAAGACATATGTCCTTATCCCTTCGATCCAAGCATACCAATGCCACCTTTTCCTAACCATTGGGACATACCAAAACTTGACAAATATAATGGAAAAGGAGATCCTAAGAACCACTTAAGACAATTTTGTGCCACTACCATGGAATTTGCAGTTGATGAAACATACCTTATGAGATTATTTCCTCACAGTCTCGGAGGAGAAGCTATGGAATGGTTTTCACGATTAGCCCCGACCATCAAATCTTTTCAAGAATTGGCTAATAAATTTGTCTCCAATTATAGTTTCAATTGTGACCTTAAAGTGACCATGACAAATCTTTTCAACACCAAACAAAAACAAGGTGAATCTTTTGTGTCATTTTTACAAAGATGGAGACATTTAACAAAATGATTGCATTATTCCATTCCTGAACAAGAATTGGTTGACCTCTTTTGTCAAAATTTGAACAAAGAAATCGGAAGGGAACTTTGCCTCAAATGCTTGGATTCCTTTGATGAAGCCATAGAAATGGGATTTCGAATTGAACAAACCCTCATTGATGATGGAACTATTAAACTTAATAATGACAAAGATCAAAAATTGAATTCAAACAACAAGACCCCTTTTTGGGTTAAGAACAAGAATGTAGTCAATGACGGAGTTGTCAATGTAAAAACAACTAAAACATCATCCCCTGTTTACAATCTCAAAGGTCCATCTTCAGATAAAGGAAAAGAAAAACAAAGAATTATCCCTAAACGAAATTTTACACCATTGGGACAATCACTTGAATCCGCATTAAAAGAACTTCTTGAAATTAATATTATAATGCTACCCGAAATAAAGGAATATAATCCACAAGTCAAACCCCCATGGTGGAATGAAGATCACTTTTGCGACTATCATAGACACAAAGGACATAAGACTAATAGTTGCAATAAACTTTGACATTTAATACAAGACCTTATTGATGATGGTAAGATATCAGTTGATGGACACACTCCTTTTGGTAACTCTAATCGTGAGGTGTTTAAAAACCCTCTCCCTAAGCATGACAAGGATAAAGGAAAGGCTCTTGAATCTGGTGATGGTGTAAATTATACTACTGCTAAGTATGACTATACCATACATAACATCAGTGAGGTCGATAATTATGTCAACACTTTCATCATAAAAGGAAAAGAACCTGATTGCAAGGTTACTACCCACAAAGGCACTGTTACCCTTAAAGGTCCTAATGCAAAACCCGCTACACCCGTTTCACAATACAACCTCATAGAGCACTTAGGAAAAACACCTGCACAAATTTCTATACTTGAGCTGCTATGCCTATCTCCTGAGCATAAAGCTATCTTAGATAAAGTGCTTGCTACTACTATAGTGCCTACAGACCTACATGTAGATCAATTCCAAGCTATGTTGGGACACATCACCTCTCCTCATACTCTCACTTTTACTGAAAATGATGATTCATCCCTTCGACAACCACATAATGCAGCTTTACACATTGACGTCCTCATCCATAATGTTAAGATCAAGCGAGTTTTGATAGACGGAGGAGCAGGCCTTAATATTTGTACTCAAGAATTGATCACAAAATTAGGGTTCTCTAAAAATGCAGTTGATCCAAGTAAGAAGATTACCATAAAGGCATATGATGAAGAGGAACACTCATCTAAAGGATCAGTTACTCTACCAATTAGAATTGGCCCTGTGGTAAAGGATGTGGTTTGTCAAGTCCTTGATCTCCCACTGACCTATAATATCCTCCTTGGAAGACCTTGGATTCATGCAATGCAAGCAGTACCTTCTACATACCACCAGTGCATTAAATTCCCCCACAATGGTGTTGAAATCGCAATACGAGGAGATCCAAACCCTTTCATGTATTGCCATAATCTAAGCCCTAAAATTGAAATCACAATCCCAAGCAACCGTGAAGCATTTCCTTCCCAAGCATATGTTGATCCTGAGTCCTTAAAAGCATCTTCCTCAAAATCCAATGCAGCCGAGATCAAAATACAGGTAAAAGAACAAGGAGTGGGAGAATATACCTTGAATCATGCCCTTTGCATTGGAAAGCTACCTTTATCTCCCCACACCTATGGCAAACCACAAATGACTAAGACCACATCAGATGCAAATACTACAATGATTTGTAAATCAACTACTTTCAAACAATGGGGAGCCCTTTATAATGAAACAGAAGAAGCTGATCTCCTAAAATGGTTATACAAAGACGAAGATATAAAAAAAGAACAGACTGAAATAAAGATACCCGTTGAACAATATGGTAAAGGATTTGATATTATGAAACAAATGGGATATGATGGTAAAAGTCCTCTTGGCTTACAGAAACAGGGTATCTTGGAACCAATACAACCTACTCGTACGCAAAAAGTCCCTGGTTTAGGATATGATGCGCAGAAAGATAAGACTTTGAGTACCGCGTGTGCTTCAAGTAAGGAAGTAGAGTCCTCTAATGCTACACAGACAAATGAGGAAAGTGCCATCAATGACTTCATTGACATTTATGACTATGATAGTGTCCCTACCCCTGAACCCGATCATAATATTTGTACCCTTGAATCCATTCAAAATCTTGATTCAAATCATGATTCTTTACCCTTGGTTCACCCCGAACTCATTGATTTCGATCAAAAGGGACCACCACAATTGGATGTATTTGAAAATGATGAGGCAATCATAAATTTTCTAGGAGCACGAGAAGACACACCCCTTAAGGATCATAAAATAGGATTCATCATAGAACTCAACAGTGCGGCTTATTTTGGGGGGAGTGCCAAGCCTTTCAGTCGCAAAATTATTGAAAATATAAATAGGTCTTCTAGTGAAAACTGCTTTGCGGCACTATTAGACCCAAAAAAAGTAAAAATAAAGGACGTATCCAAGGGTGAAAACCTCTTTAAGGCGCCTGAGGATGGAAGGCTTGAAACACTTCCCTTAGCAGTATATCATGAAAAATCATCTATGTTGGTGGAGAAGATAGTACCAACAAATCTAGGCACAGAAGAACAACCAAAGATAATTCATTTAGCAGAATCATTAACACCTGAAGAGAGAATAGAGCATATGTAGTTTTACAAGGAAAGACAAGTTAACTTTGCATGGTCCTATGCAGATATGCCAGGACTTGATCCAGATCTAGTAATGCATCACTTGTCTTTGCCACCGGGGGCAAAACCTGTTAAACAAAAGTTGAGAAAAATGCACCCACACATTGCTCTATTGGTAAAAGTTGAATTACAAAAGTTGCTAGATGTGGGATTTATCAGACCTGTTGACTATGCTGATTGGATTTCAAATTTAGTACCAATTTCAAAGCTTGATGGGGGCATCCGAGTTTGCACAGATTTTAGAGATTTAAACAAATCTTGTCCTAAGGATGACTTCCCACTTCCAAACATTGACATGATAGTGGATTTGACAGCAGGGCATGAAATGTTATCCCTCATGGACAGTTTCTCAGGATACAATCAGATTAAAATTGCTCTTGAAGATCAAATTAAGACAGCATTCACTTGCCCTTGGGGAACCTTCTGTTGGAATGTCATGCCCTTTGGGTTGAAGAATGCCAAAGCTACCTACCAACGTGCAATGACCACTATCTTCCATGACATGATGCATAACTATTTGGAAGACTATGTAGATGATTTTTTGGGAAAATCCTACACCAGAGCTGGACATCTAGAGATCATGGATAAAATTTTCACAAGATTAGAACAATACAAGGTCTGATTGAATCCAAAGAAATGTGCATTTGGGGTAACCTCTGGGAAATTCCTTGGATACATTGTATCATCTAAACGAATTGAGGCTGTTCCTGCAAAAATAAAGGCTATACTTGAAATGCCTCTGCCTAAGAATATTAGACAGTCGAGATCATTACAAGGAAAACTTCAGTCTATCCATCGTTTTATAGCACAACTTGCAGATAAATGTCAACCCTTTCAGCATCTGTTACACAAGAATGTTTCATTTAGATGGGACGACAAGTGTGAACAAGCTTTTCAAGAAATCAAAGAATATCTGATGACACCACCAGTATTAGTACCTCCTACAGATGACAAACCTTTACTTCTATATATATCAACAACCACCATGGCATTGGGGGCACTTTTGGCACAACATGACTCTGAAGGAAAGGAATGTGCAATCTATTACATCAGTCGTACTCTAGTGGGATACGAGCTCAATTATAGCCCTATTGAAAGAGCATGCCTTGCTGTAGTTTTTACATCACAGAAGCTGAGACATTACATGCTTACACACCAGACAAAGCTCATTGCAAAAATTGATCCTCTTAAGTACCTCTTGAACAAAGCAACACTCACAGGATGATTCGCTAAATGGGTGATGATTCTTAGCGAGTTTGATATTGAGTACATAGAAAGAAAAGCAATCAAAGGACAAGCTATCGCAGATCAACTCGCCGATGCTCCTATGACAGATGATCATCCTCTTACTACAGAGTTTCCTGATGAATCAATCTTCAACATGGAATCTACACATCTATGGACTTTATATTTTGATGGCTCCTTCACACAAGGTGGTTCTGGCGCTGGAATTCTCTTTGTCACTCCACAAGGGGATTGTATACCTAAAGCTTATAAGATACAGTTTCCATGTACCAACAATATTGCAGAATATGAGGCATTACTTTCAGGGCTTCGTATAGCTGTGCAATGGAAGATCCTTGAGTTGCGTGTTCTTGGTGACTCTCAGCTAGTGATCAGACAAGTTAATGATGACTATAAAACAAAAGATGAGAAATTGATGCCTTACAAAAGAATGGTGGATGATTTCAAGGCCTATTTCACATTAATCTCTTTTGAGTAGATTCCTCGAGATAACAACAGAGCTATTGATGCAATGGCAACAATTGGTTCACTTGTAGAAATGCCACATAATGCCACTTACTGTGAGTTCTTGGTAGAACCTCTTTTGGAACCTGCTTACAATATACCACAATCTGAAATGATTTGTCTCATTGTTGGTCCTAATTCCCAATGGTATGGGGATATTTATACCTATCTTCGAGATAACACCTTGCCATCAAACCTATCCAATAAATCTCATAAAACCTTTATCAGTCAAGCTTCCCGCTATGTGATCTTAGCTGATACCCTTTACCATCGAGGTTTTGATGGTACTTTACTTAGATGTCTTGAGCACGATGAGGTCAAAACTTCTTTACAAGATGTACATGAAGGTATATGTGGGGCACATTCTAGCGGTCCTACCTTAGCCAAGAAACTCTTGCATATGGGTTATTATTGGCCTTCAATGGAAAAGGATGCTTATCAGTTTGTTAAAAAATGCAAGTAGTGTCAAAAACATGCAGACTTGATACATGCTCCCGCACAAGAATTGCAGTCTCTTGCTACACCATGTCCCTTTTATCAGTGGGGACTCGATCTCGTGGGCAAGATCCATCCTCCTTCCTCCAATGGTCATAAGTTCATTCTCGTTGCCACCGACTATTTCATAAAATGGATTGAAGTTGTTCCTCTCACTCATATCACTGGAAAACAAATAGCCACCTTCATACTGAACTACATCATCTGTCGTTATGGCGTTCCTCTATCCATCATCACAGATAATGGTCGTCCATTCAAAAATCAGGATGTCCGTGAACTCTGTGAGAAATTCCATATACAACATCATTTTTCCACACCTTACTATCCTCAAGGTAACGGCCAGGCTGAGGCTTCTAATAAAACCATTCTCAAAATTCTTAAAAAGACAGTCAATGAAGCTGGTCGAGATTGGCATATTCAATTGAATCCTGCACTGTGGGCTTATCGCACGAGTGTCCGCACTCCCACAGGTGCTACCCCATATGCCCTTGTCTATGGATCTGAAGCCATCTTTCCCATCGAGGTCGAGTTGCCTTCTTTGCACGTCTCTTTGCACAATCAAATCAGTGATGAAGAATACCGAGTTTCCCGTTTGCAGGAGTTGGAACTGTTGGATGAACGAAGACAAACTGCTTTCAATCATCTTAGAGCATATCAGCAACGAATGTGTCGAAGTTATAATCAGAAAGTGAAACCACGTACATTTGAGGTTGGGGATCTTGTTCTTCACGAAAATCCTTGCACTCAACAAGATAGAGAAAAGAAGGGTAAATTTGAGCCTAACTGGTTGGGTCCATACATTATCACTGTTGTGTATGGATCTGGGGCATATCAGTCATCTACTCCAGAAGGTGAAATGCTTAGTGATCCCATCAATAGTATGCACATTCGCAAGTTTTACACCTAAATGCTTCAAAGGGAAATCTTTTCAAAGTCCTAAAAAAATATAAAAAAATAGGAAAAATGTCTTGAAAAAATTTTAAAAAAAAAAGAAAAAAAGAAAAAAAGAGAAATTCATTCGTTCAATGGTGAAAACCACTTCGGTGGCGCCTTGAGCAAGTACCATGGTGAAAACTGAGAAATCGGTGCCATGTGTAGAGGCTTTTCTCCTCTTTCCTTTGGAGCTCTACTTGATCTTTTCATTCCCTTTTCATTCATCCTCCACTTCATAATGACCTTTTCACACTCACCATGGCTTGTGAATTGTTTGGCATTCCCCTCACTTGCTCGCTTTGCCACGCATACTAGGTTGGTCCTATCCCTCATCAAGCATCTCCCTTGACCTTTAGATAGGTTAAGATACCGAAAGCACCTTATGTCGAGAAACTACCATCTTTTATCTCATTGGCCATTTTTCACAAGTAAATTGTCCTAAAAATTCAAAAAAAATCATAAAATGTCCTAAAAAAATTCAAAAAATCATAAAATGTCCTTAAATAATTCAAAAAATCATAAAATGTCCTGAAATAATCCAAAAAAAATCATAAAATGTCCTAAATAATCCAAAACAAATCATAAATTGTCCGTGAGGAAATCCAAAAATCAAATATCTTTTAAAAATCCCAAAAGAATCGTATTCCAAAAATCCCAAAAAAAACAAAATTCCAAAAAACAGTGACACTTTCAGATCACCACACAACTTTGAACTTCAACAAAATCAAAACATGCAAGTGTTGACAATCAAGCAAACATTATAACATTGAATAAACTATAACAAGAATCCAACCCATCTTACAAATCCAACCAACCGCATAAAACCATACCAAGAATCAGTTCTATATCAAAGCATGATCCATGTTTGTTTGTTTATCTTTGATTGTTTTGTGATTTTATCTTTGGTGACATGCCTTTTAGCTTCTCCAAGATGTCTTTGACTAGAGTAGCAAGGATGGGGCATGTTCATTTGTTTGTTGTTTGTGGATTGTTTCTTATTCACAGGATGACTCGTCTTAGGACATGGTTTTTTAAAACCATCGAGGACCTATGAGTCTAATGTGGATGAGAGCATTCCTTGTCTGATAGTTTCTTCCATGCAATAAGTATTCAGGTCATCTAAGGTTCTTATACCTAGATGCTTATACTTCATTACTAAATAAAAATGCAAATAGTATTCAAGTCATCTAAATGTTCATGTTATCTAGATGCTTATACTATTTTGTGATATAATAAGCTCAATGATGATAAAAGCACTTAAAAGGCACAAGAGGCTTCATCACCTTCATTCTCTTCCATCTTGCATTTCATTTTCTTCATCTTTCTTGTCGTAGAGAAATCAATTGATTACTTTATACAATTGATATATGTCTCTTGAATCAAATATCAAATCAATCAACCTGCTTCTCAAAATTTCATGTCCCCTTAACCTAGCAGTCAATCCATCATAGCAGCACCTTGTCTTGCGTAAGCATAATTCTCAATCAGCTTAATTATCTCAATCAACTTCATCAGCTCATCAACCTAGCTATACTGATCATTTCCGTCAATTGTTCAGTTACACCCATCAACGGTGCATTTTCATCAAAATGTACATCACTGCTTTATCACTTGTGCAATATCAGGTATCTAATCACTTTCTAGACATCTATCGAGAGATTAATCTTCTTACAATTTGTTCGATCAATCTCTTGAGGGGGAATATCATTCTTATCATAATCCTTACCAAGATATCTTTGGGGCATGTATCAATTGATCAATCTTTTTCTTTGAAACAATGTGACAGGCTGCATTGTCTTAAAGAGGGGCAAAATGTAGACACTCAAATTTTTCCTCACAATCGTAACGATATTCATCTATTGATTAAATAGATATTATTATTTACTTAATCAATTCATTCAATACTTTCTTCTACTCATACATTTCATCAAATCATTGAACCATCTCATGCTTGTTCAATATCTGTTGCATTAACATTCATGTCCATTTGCACTATCATTCATAATCCATTTGCATAATAAATCATAATCATTCATAATCCATTTGCATAATAAGTCATAAACATCATTTCCATATTAAATCAATTATCATTATCATCCATAATTGTTTCATATTCATGTCCATTAATAAATCAATTATCATAGTCATTGATTATTATTTCATAATAAACTAATTATCATAACTTGCATATTAATCATATCATTTGCATAAATCATTCATGAAATATTGCATTTTAGTAAAGCATCTTTAATCATTTTATTCATATTTAATCATTTAGGTACATTTTAATCTAATAACCCTTTATCACTTTCATTCTCATCCATAACATTTAACCCAACAATGTGGGATAATGGCATTTCCTTCTCTCACATCTTTTATCCCACATTTCATCTTCAACCCCTCTCCATCCTCAAGGAACTCCTATTTAAAATGGGATTTCCCTCTCATTTTAGCTCTCACAAATTTTTGCTCACAAATTTACATACTCATATCATCTTTGCATCTTGATTGCATTTCTCATTCACCATAGCCTCTTTATTGCATTTTGTGCTCATAAAATCTGAGAGAAAATGCATAAACAAAGATCTTGGTGATAGGGAGACAATGGAGATTGATTTCTTTTAAAAGCATTGTTTTGTTTTTGTAGTTTAGCTTTACATTTCTGGTTTTTCTTTTGATTAGAATGGCTCTATTGATGTGGGCTGAAATGGTGGTTCTTATTCCATAGAATCATGCATTTTTTCTAGCTCTATAGAAGGAATAATGAATATTGCTACTAAGTTGTGGTGGAGAGGTCAATGCCAGTGGATTGGTGCTCAAGGTAGTGTTGGTGGGATTGCTTGCTTGTAGGATCCTTATAAAATTAGCCCCTTGTGGTGGATTTTGAGTAGGAATTTGATGTCATTGGTTGCTTCCAGTGTTGTGTTTGAAGAAGTCATCCTCTTCACCAATGTGTATGCCTCAATTGATTACACGGGTAAAGTTCGCCTCTAGGATCACATTTGTTTTGTGCAAGCCTTAGCTCCACTTTTTCCTTGGGTCATGGTAGGTGATTTCAATGCTATTATTTGTATGGAGGAAAAAAGAGGGTGTGTCGATAGATTGGAGGCTTCGTCTACTTTGTTTAAGGATAATAGATTTTCCTTAAAATTGATTTATATTAATCCATGGAATGGTGTTTTTACCTAGAGCAATAGGAGGTGGGATGACAATTCTATCTCTGAAAGCTTAGACAAATTCTTGGTTTTGAGCTATTAGATTAGTTAAAAGTGGATTACCATGTTTGAAATTTTGGGTTGGAGGGGATTAGACCATTGGCCTATCATTCTCTTAGCTCAACAAAGGTTGGCACGTCTAAGAACCTCTCTTTTAAATTTTAGTTGGTGTGGCTCCATGAGCCTTCTTTGCAATACCTTGTGGTAGATTGGTGGAGTCAAGCTATTCCTAGCCATGGTATGACTATGTACTCCTTCCTTAAAAGGCTTTAGTATGTGAAGTATCAGATAAATAAGTGGAATAGGTGAAGTTTTTGAAATATTTTTTTGGCTAAATCGATAGCCCAAAAAAGGGTTGAGAACATGACCAAGCAAAATAGAGATCATGGCTTTTCTGAGGGATATTTTAAAGAAGAGACTGAAGCTATGAAGGAGCTTGTGGAATGGGAACTATGTGAGGAATTCTTTTGAAAACTGAAGTCATGTGTTAACTGGTTATAAGTGGGGGATAGAAACATGACCTTCTTCAACTCAGTGAAGGCTAGGAGACATGGGAATCTACTATCTTCACTTGTGACTCCTCAGGGGGCTCATCTGGCTTCTTTCAAATATATCTCCAATGAGGCTATCATGTATTTCTCAGCATTCTTTAAGGATGACCCTCCTAATGTGGTGATGGAGGAGAACCCTTTTTTAGATTGCATTCCCTCTAGTGTTGTTGTTGAGATGAATGAAATGCTTATTAGTCTCGTAACTTTGGATGAGGTAGAAAAGGTGGTGTTTCAGATAAGAAAAGGAAAATCCCCAAGTCCTAACGGTTTTCCTATTGAATTCTATCAAGAGTTCTAGGAGATTATCAAGAATGACATATTGGAGGTAGTTCAGGAGTCATAGAGAAATAAGCAAATGTTGAGAGCTATGAACTCCATGTTTCTTATGCTCATCCCCAAGAAAGAGGGGGATAACTCCTTGGACATGTTGAGGCCTATTTCTCTATGCAATATGGTGTACAAAATAATTACTAAATTAATTGCTAAGAGACTCAAGCCTTGGATTAAAGTAGAGTCATTTCAAAGGAGCATGGTGGTTTTGTTATTGGCAGAAAAATTCTTGATGGGGTGATTATTGTTGTTGAGTCCATTCACTCCATGGAGAAGTCCAATAAGAAGGCTATGTTCATCAAATTAGACATGACCAAAGCTTATGACCATGTTAAATGTTCCTTTCTTTAGAAAATCCTTTTGGCTTTTGGGTTTGGTTCCGACTGGGTTGATTGGGTAATGAGTTGTGTCACTTCGGCTTCTTACTTTGTACTAATTAACAGTGAGCCTTCAGGTCTTTTCAGTGTTTCGTGGGGTCTTCATCAAGGGGATCCTTTTACACCTTATATATTTGTTCTTGTGGTTGAAATCCTTGAGATCTTTTTAAAATCTCAAGTTAGGCAGGGGTTGATTCATGGTTGTAAATGGGATGATAATTTGGTTGTCCAGTCTCACTTACAGTTTTTGGATGACACAACATTGTTGGGGGTAGCCAAAATTAGTGAAGATTCTAATCTTAGGAGAGTCTTAGATATCTATCTTGCAGCTTAAGGGCAAGGAATCAATGAAGATAATGTTGGAATGTGATGTTGTTAATTGTTGTCATTAATGGTTGTCATTTATGTCAACATATCTTGATTGAGATATTCTGATGCTTTGGTGATCTGGATTGGCATGGTTCTAGATGTTGTGTTGTAACGATCTATCTTTGGTCATAATGAGATACACTCTTATGGGTCCGGACCGATCTAGAAATTGGTTAATGTTCTCTGAAACATTGTTTGCATTGTAACGTGTATATCCTATTCTTTGGTTCTGAATATCATGGTAAAAATGTAGTGTGTTGATTTGAGCAAGGAGGTTCTGATTGGTCCATGTTTCATTCCTTTCCACCACGAGAATGTTTTGAGGTGACCTAATTCAAATTGTGTCTGGCTGACTTAGGAGATTATGAAGACATTGTGTTTGGCCGACTTAGGAGATTATGAAGGCATGGAATGGTATAAGTAAAAGTTGATTTTGTTCGATGAAAGCAAGTGTGATGAATGTGAATCTAAAAATCCAGACATTGTGAAGTATGCGAAAGTATACAACCGGAGGCAAAAAATAGTGAGATTCTATCTGGTGTCATTGTTGGTGACAATTATTTTAGTGGCGGATTCCCTTTCATCATTCTTCTAGTAGTGAGCCCTTTTTCTTGGCAGTGAGCCTTTTTCTTTTGGCAGTGAGCCTTTCTCTTTTGGAAGTGAACCTCTTTTTATATTTGGCTATAATATTTGGGTAGTGAGCCCACCAGCAGTGATCCTTACCTACAGTGAGCCCTTGTAAAAATTACCTTAACCAGTGTTCTATAATTGAGAATTAGCATTCTTCGTGGTTTTTCCCTTCTTGGGTTTCCATGTAAATTTTGGTGTTCATTGTGCATGGTGTTTTTATGTGCTTTCATGTTCATATCTACTTGATTATTATATGATTGATTTAAGCTTGCTCCAGATTAGTTAATGTGAAGAAAATTATTTTAGGATAACCGATTCACCCCCCTCTCAATTATCTGGACTGTTCAATAATTGGTATTAGAGTTTTGATTCCTTGAAGAAGAGATTAATCACTTGAGGTAGATCTGATGGCGCACAAATTGAAAATCCATGTGTTTGATGGATCTAACTATAGTTTCTGGAAAGTGCAAATGAGAGGTTACCTAATTTCTCTAGGCTACAAGACTTGGAAAGCTGTTGAGACAAAATATGTTGTTCTAACAAGTCATCTTACTACTTCGGATGAGATTTTAGCCTATGAAGAGAATGAAAAGGTAAGGTATGCAATCTTTAGTGCTTTGTCTAAGACTGAGTTTATAAAAGTTATTTCATAGGGCACCGCTTATGAAGTTTGGAAAAAGTTGAAAGAAATATATGAAGGAAATGATAAAGTCAAATTATCAAAGAAGTTGACAGCTAAGCGCAAATATGAAAACCTGGGGATGGAAGAAGATGAGGATATAGCAAGCTACTTTCAAAGAGTTAACAGTGTAGTAAATGAAGTCAAAAATCAAGGAGGCACTCTGACAGATGAAGATGTAATGGAGAAGATTTTGATGACCCTACCGAACAATTACAGTGACAAGATCTCAGCTATTGAGGAAGTTTATGATCTGAAGAAATTCACCAAAGAGCAACTATTTGGCACCATGACCACATTTGAGATGAGGAAATTTGGAAAAGAAAAGGAGAAATATGAAACAGCCTTCAAAGCCACAAAGATAGAAGAAGATTTGAATAGTGAAAGTTCAGATGAGTTGGAAGCAAACTTCACAAGGAAACTAAAGAAAGGTACCGGCAAGTACAAAGGTATGTTACCTCTTAAATGTTTTAGATGTGGAAAGATTGGTCATTTAGCAACTAAGTTTTTAGAAAAAGGAACAAGGCAAAAGTTTTAAAAGATCAATAAGAAGGCCTATTATGTTAATGAGAATGTAGGTATTTTAGATGATGAATCAGATCATGAGGATTGTTTATTTTTAGTGGAAATAGATGAACCTAGATTTGATATCTCTAATATTTGTCTAAAATCTAATGATACCATTGAAGTTACATTATTTTTTAAAAGAAACAGAGATGAATGGTTGATTGATAGTGGATGTTCGAATCATATGACCGGTGATAAAAGTAATTTTGTGAAGCTTCATAAATATGATGGAGGTTCTATTAGATTTGGGGATGATAAAACAACACAAATTGTTGGAATTGGTTTTATTACCTTTGATTGAAAACATAACACTGACAATGTTTACTATGTGAAGGGTTTATATCATAATCTTTTGAGTGTTGGAAAGATGTGCGAAAATGGCTATAATGTGGTGTTTAGGATGATGGTTATGAGATCTAGAACTGTTATTGCAGTTGGAAAAAGAACAAGTGGGAATATGTATCAACTAGAAGGAGCTACAAAGAGATGCTTATTATATTAGTCCAATGATAGTAGGCTATGGCACCGGAGGATGTGTCACATCAACTTTGACAATCTGGTAAGGATAAGTTCAACAAGAGCAGTCAGAGATTTTCCAAGACTGACCAAACCAGACAATACTATCTACAAAGGATGTCAAGAAGGAAAGTAGACCAGAGAAACGTTATGAAGAAAAGAAGAATCGTATATCGGTTTGTTGGACCTTGTACACACTGACCTATGTGGTCCAACCAAAACAAGAAGCTTACAAGGTGAGAGATATTTCATGCTTTTAATAGATGATTATTCCATATTAACCTAGGTTGCATTTTTAAGAGAAAAATTAGAGGCTTTAGAAAAATTCAAGATTTTCAAGGCAAGAGTTGAGAATGAAGTTTATAGGAGAATCAAGTGTTTAAGATCCGACAAAGGAGAAGAGTTTATTTCTGATGAATTTAACAAATTCTATGAAAAACATGGCATTAAAAGACGGTTATCTACCCCTAGACCACCACAACAAAATGGTGTAGTGGAAAGAATGAACCGGACAATTCAAGAAGCAGCTAGAACAATGATCAATGAAGCAGGTTTACCACAGCTCTACTGGAGAGAAGAGATACACATAGTAGTATGCACTCTTAACAGAGTATTGTTCCAAAGGAAATATGGAAAGATGTCATATGAGCTATGGCATGGAAGAGCTCCCACAGTAAAGCACTTCAAAAAAATTGGAAGCAAATTCCACATCTGGAGAGATGAGGACAATCTTGGAAAGTTCGATAGTAGAGTTGATGAAGGCATATTTTTGGGTTACTCTACAAGAAACAAAGCATACTGGTGTTACAACAAGAGACTGAACAAGATAGTTGAAAGTGTGAATGTGAAAGTAGATGAAGATGTTCAAACAAATCCTAACAGGCATATTGAATATGAATCAAATGACTTAGATGAAAAAGGAGAAAAGGATAAGAAAGAAGAAGAGACAAAGGGGGCTCTGACAACTACAACTAAAACCCCGAAGTATGTATAAAAAAACCACTCAGAAAACTAGATTATTGGAGATAAGAATAAGGGAATCATCACAAGAAGCAAAGTAGCTCAAGAGCAAGTATTATTGTGTCTACTCTCAAAAACTAATCCAAAGACTATGGAAGAAGCATACAATGATCAAAATTGGGTGAAGGCAATGAAAGAAGAGCTTGATCAGATAGAGAAAAATTAGACTTGGGAATTTGTGCCTAGACTGGTGGACAAAAATGTAATTGGAACAAAGTGGGTATTCCAGAAAAAGTTGGATAAAAATGAGAAGGTAATGAGAAACAAGGCAAGATTGGTTTGCAAAGGTTACACTTAGATCGAAGGCATTGATTTTGAAGAAACATATGCCCCTGTTGCCCGGATGGAAGCAACCCAGATATTCTTAGCTTTTGCAGCTTTTAAGGATTTCAAAGTCTATCAAATGGATGTAAAATCTACATTCTTGAATGGAGAACTGAAGGAAGAAGTCTACATTGAGCAACCAAAGGGATTTAAGTCCGGAAGTGACCCAGATGTTGTTTGCAGGTTGAAGAAAGCTTTATACGGATTGAAGCAGGCACCTAGAGCCTGGTATGGCAGATTAGATAAGTATCTGATTGGACAAGGATTTCAGAAGGGATCTGTTGAAAATAATTTATACTACAAAATTCACTCAGATCAAATTTTGATTGTTGTGGTTTATGTTGATGACATAATTTTTGGAGGAAATGATGATATGTGTAGAAATTTTGCCGATGAAATGCATAAGGAATTTGAAATGTCCATGATTGGTGAGTTAAATTTTTTCCTTGGACTACAAGTAAATTAGAACAACAAAGGAATTTTCATCTCTCATTCGAAGTATACCAAAGAATTATTGAAGAAGTTTGGGTTGGAGAACTCCAAACCAGTTTGTACACCTATTATTACCGGATGCAAGTTGAAAAAAAGAAGATGATTCACCTAAAGCTGATGCAAGTATGTACAAGTCAATGATTGGAGGATTGTTATATTTGACTGCTACCAGACTAGATATTATGTATGATGTTTGTTTAGCAGCCAAATTTCAGCAAGAACCAAAGGAATCACATGTTGTTGCAGTAAAAAGGATCTGTAGATATTTGAAGGGTACATAAGATATGGGGTTATGGTATCCAAAGGATTAAAATTTCACTTTGACAGCTTATACCGATGCTAATGGGGTCAGGTGTGTTGATAACAGGAAGAGCACAAGTGGTGGAGCTTATTTCCTTGGCTCCCGGTTGGTTGCTTGGTCAAGTTAGAAACAATATTTTGTATCTTTATCTACGACTGAAGCTAAATACATTGCAACATCCTCATGTTGCACTTAGGTAATGTGGATGAAACAAACGCTGAAGGAAATTGACATATCATTTGATGAACTGATCTCAATTATGTGTGATAATACCAGTGCAATAAACATTTCCAAGAATCTAGTACAACACTCTAGAACAAAATATATATCCATTATATATCACTTCTTGAGAGAGAAGGCATTGGAAAACAAGGTAAGACTTGAATATGTATCTACAAAAGAGAAAATTGTATACATTTTCACAAAACCATTAAGCAAAGATACTTTTGAGTATCTTCGATAGAAGTTAGGGGCTCTGCCCCCTCCTAGTCTACAATAATTTGCACCTGGGTGTGCATTGGTCCAAGATATTATATGCTCATCCTTATCTGGATCAATTCTAGGTGGCTTCCTCATAGGGGGAGCGGAGTAATTTTTTCAGGGGGAGTTTTTTGCCCCTTCTTGATTTCAAAGGGGGAGAAGAAAAGAAGGTCCTTGATGTTGTTCATGCTGACATTGAGTTGTTTGGTTTGTTGTTGATGAATGTTGCCATCAATGACAAAGGGGGAGATTGTTGGAATGTGATGTTGTTGATTATTGTCATTAATGGTTCTCATTGATGTCAACATATCTTGATTGATTGATTTTGATGCTTTGGTGATCTGGATTAGCGTGGTTCTGGATGTTGTGCTATAATGATCTATCTTTGATCATAATGATTACCTCTTATGAATTGGACAATCTAGAAATTGGTTAACGTGCTCTAGAACATTGCATTGTAATGTTTATATCATATTCTGATTACAGATATCTTAGTAAAAATGTAGCGTGTTAATTTGGTGAAGAGGTTTTGATTGCTCATTTCATTTCCTTTCACCATGAGAATGTTTGTGGTGACCCTAATTCAATTGTGTTTGTCCAACAGGAGATTATGAAGACATTGTGTTTGGCTGACTTAGGAGATTATGAAGGCATGAAATGGTATAAGTAAAAGTTGATTATGTTCAATGAAAGCAAGTGTGGTGAATGCAAATGTGAAAATACAGACATTATGAAGTATGTGAAAGTATACGACCAGAGGCAACAAACAGTGAGATTCTATCTGAAGTCATTGTTGGTGAAAATTATTTCAACGGTGGATTCCCTTTCATCATTTTTATGGTAGTGAGCCATTTTCTATTGGCAGTGAGCCTCTCTTTTGGCGGTAGACTCTTTGTAATGGGCGGTGAGCCCTTATAAAAATCACCTTAATTGATATTCTATAATTGAGAATTAGCATTCTTCATGGTTTTTCCCTTCTTGGGTTTCCACGTAAATTTTGGTGTTCATTGTGCATGGTGTTGTTATGTGCTTTAATGTTCATATCTACTTGATTATTATCTGATTGATTTAAGCTTGCTCCGGATTAATTAATGTGAAGAAAATTGTTTTAGGACAACTGATTCACCCCCCTCTTAGTTATCCAGACTATTCAACATATAAATCTTCTATTTTCTTCAACACTCCTAGTATTCAGTCCAGAATTGCTTAGATCCTCTAATTCCAAATTGGGTGTTTCCCTTTGTCTATCTTGGAATCCCCCTTTCAATGGTCCCCCTTCCTAGGGGACTTGACATGCTATTCTTGATAATTTTCATGGAAAATTCAATCATTGGACTCTCAAGTGGCATATTTTGTAGGAAAAGTGTTGTTGAAATCTATGGTGCAGACTCTTCCAAATTATAGATGTATGGTTCATTTTGATCCTATAAGTTTTGTGAGGGAGTTGGATGCCTTATCTAGATTTTTTTTGTGGGTAGGTGACCTTGAATCCACTAAGTGGAGTTTGGTGAAGTGGGAGATCATTTGTATACTAGAGTAAGAAAGGGGCCTTGGTCTGAGGTAGACTACTCTCATGGGGCAATCGTTGGCTGCTAAATTGTATTGACGTTGGTGCTATAGTCAGGATCAAGCTTGGGCCAACATTCTCACTTATATATTGAGGAGGGGTGGTAAGTGATTATATACCTAGAATCGGCTTATCAAGGAAGGGATCTATGATTTGGGATACTCTTAAGAGTGGTACTAATCTTATCCAACAAGGTTTTTTTTGGATTTGTAATAAGGGGTCCAAGGCCCTTTTCTTGTTTGACTCTTGGGATGGATGCCCCCTATCTTGTCCACATATCCATATTTACAACCTCTATGTTAGGCTTTTTTGGATGTTGGATGGTCTAGGGTGGAAGATTTCAACTTGAGCAAGAAGTTGGGTAGGGTGGATGTGTTTCAATGGAAGGACCCCTCAGTTTGGTCACCAGGTGACGTTGTGGAGGATAGGGAGGAGTTGGCTTGTATTCTTGCTAGAAGGCAATGTAGATCTTTGGGGACTAGTGATATTCTAACTTGGGGCTTGGATCCAAGAGGGGTGTACTCAATGGCCTCTAGCTACCAAGTTCTGGATAGGCAGAAATATGGTGGTGACGAAATCCCTTGGTGGAAACAGGTGTGGAGAAAATATGCTTGGCCCAAA
>VDFB02379652.1:0-62460 GCA_007258455.2 Sequoia sempervirens | reverse complement strand
TTTTGATATCTTTGAGGCCTTTGCTCATGGTTTCTAGTTTTCAGTTGATGAAAATAGGTTAGATGGATGTAGTGTAAAGTTGCAAAGCGGTGTAACTTTCATTCTGCTCCTCGTGTGACCAAATTGACAATTTAAACATGTTTGAATGGGTACGTTTAGGCTAGGCATGGTCCTATTTCACACCCAAAAATGATGAAACAGTTCGAGCTACGTTGTACTGACGATATCCCTTAAGAGTCCAAAATGCAAAAAGACAACAATCTTTGATGAGATATTACTCAGAAACCATGTCACTTAGAAATAATATTTCCAAGGCTATGGGATCACATAGGGCCCCTCTATAATAACCTCTCTCAGTTTTTGATATCTTTGAGGTGTTTTCCCGTGGTGAGAGTTTTTGTTGATACTCCAAAAATCATTAGATGCATGTAGTGTAAAGTTGCAAGGTAGGCTACTTTTTGTTTTGTTCTTTGTGGGGCCAAACCGTTAGCGCCAATACATCCATTTTGGCACATCTGCGCTAAGCATGATCACCACCGTTCATTATAAAAGGGTCATATTCTTTCCTATTCAAAGGGTCACAAACTTTTGCCTTTGAAATGTCACAACCTAAATCATATCATCACTATTTGTGAGAACCTAAATTAATTTATTTGCAATATTGTCTAAGGTTGCATTCTTAATTGTATTCTTCAAGGATGCTATGGATGTGTTTCTCAATGATAAATTGCTCCCCCTCTTATGTTAGTGCTTATCAACCTAGAAAGCATTTCGACAAACAACGTTTTTAATATGCATGGAGTAATCTTGTTGAAGATAAATTCGGTCATGAAGCAAACAAATAGATATATGCAATACACAAAGTATGAGGTGTACATGTGAATACACGTAAATTTGGTATACACAGGAAGCATGAAGCATGCATGTGAATACACATAATACATAAAGTCTACACAAGAAGCTTGAAACATACACGTGAAAACATGAAGTATACGCAATAAGCATGAATCATACATGTGAACACATGAAGTATACACAATAAGCATGAAGCATACACATGAATGGTAGCATGAAGCATACACGTGGAATGGTAGATGTCTTCCAAGAATTATATGACAAATTTCTAGAGGTATGAGGTCACATTTAATAATGTCTTGCTCATTTTTAGTTGCATACTTCAAAGTGTGTTGCATAATTACATGAATTTCCTTACCATGCTATAATGATTCTACAGAGTATGGGCTTAGATGTGTAGTGGTAGAGAGACCTAGGTATTAGATTTCATCATGTATTATTATATTCATACAATTGATTTAATGTTCAATAATCTTAGAGGATAACAAAGTTCAAACTTTATATATTTACAATTATATAAAGGAAGAGTACATGTAATACAATTGTACTTTAAATATTTGAAGTAAAACATCTACAAATATCCATTGAAGCAAGGATTTATAATGCAAATATGAACACCATCAATAAAAAACATGTGTATTAACCAAATAGTTGTATATGCATACATCAATATCTGTCGTATAAGTATAACATATATATAGAATATCCATATATGCTTACAAGAATGCCATATAGGCATACAATGTCAACTATATGCAATACAAAATATATGTCCACAAATGCCATATAGGCATACAACAAAGGAACCCAATAAAAAGTCATTCCCCTCTGGGTGAAGAAAATAGATCGCGGGTGACCTTTGATCTTTGAGGGGATGGAGATGCATATGAGAGTGGTCTACTTCAAACCCAAGGGCTACTCCTCTTATTTAGTTCATCACAGAGCTTTAGTTGTTACAATAAAAGTTATAGACATTAATATAGAAATTACATTATAAAAAATGAAATATTTAACAAAATAATCACTTACTATTGCCATATGATCTCTCTCCTCATTTGCCACAATATCAAGATTAGGTTGTGGCATTGTAATGTCCTGTAGAAACCATCCAGATAGAAATTAAAATTCAAATCAATAATCATTTAATTTTTCAATAATAAACAACTATAACAATGAATGTAATTTGAAATTTACTAATCTATCTCATACCCACGTCAAAGGAAGGGAGCTATCAATTGCAAAAGACACACCATGATCCATTACCATATGAACATCAGGAGGTGTCTCCGCCTGCATCATCTGAAAAAAAAAAAACAACATTATTCAATTACGAAAACTAGAATAGTGATGCAGGTCATGGCTTAGAATGCATGAGATAGTCAACAAAATTTTGAGTACTTTGGTAGACGTGTATAAAAAATGTGGTAGTATAGACAAGGCAGCAAATTGTTTGAATTTTTTTGAGAGAATTGTTTAATAAAATACTTTGGTAGACATGTATGGAAAATGTGGTAGCATAGACAAGGAAGCGAGTTATTTGAAAAAATGCCTCAAAGAAATGTGGTCTCATGGTGATGTCCACATGAGACCGCATTTCTTTGAGGCATTTTTTTCAAACAACTCACTATCTTATCTATGCTACCACATTACTATTATGCTTTGATAGATTTTTTCCAAGAATCCATAGTTTGTTCAAAAGCACCTGTTTTATGCTTTTAGCCATAGCAACAAGTAAACTATTTGATAAAATGATTTGGTAGACATGTATGGAAAATGTTGTAGCATAGACAAGGCAGTGAGTTGTTTGAAAAAATTCCTCAAAGAAATGTGGTCTCATGGTGATGTCGGTCTCATGGTGATGGACATCACCATAAGATCACATTTCTTTGAGGCATTTTTTCAAACAAATCTTTGGCTTGTCTATGCTATTGCTTACTATTATGGTTTGATAGATTTTTTCCAAGTGTCCATAGTTTGTTTGAAAGCACCTATTTTATTCTTTTAGCCATAGCAGCAAGGAAGTGACTTGTTTGATAAAATGCTTTGGTAGAAATGTATAGAAAATGTGGTAGCATGGACATGGCAGTGCGCTATTTGAAAAAAATCCTCAAAGAAATGTGGCCTCATGGTGATGTCCATCACCATGAGGCCACATTTTTTTGAGGAATTTTTTCAAATAGCTCACTGCCTCGTCTATCCTAAAGCTTACTATTATGCTTTGATATATTTTTTCCAAGCATCCATAACATAAACAAGGTAGTGAACTGTTTGAAAAAATACCTCAATAAAATGTGGTCTCATGGAATGTCATGACAAGAAAATGCAATTGGTAGCTGCTCCTAGTTATTAGTTATGAAATGTGAAGTAATTACATAACTGCTTATGTTGAATTTCTAAAAAACTATATTGTAATTGAAATTTTGTCATCTATCAACATCTAGTTATTAGTTATGCAATGTGTAGTAATGCTTTGAGTTTGAAAGATGTGCAATGCAATGTAATCAGTGATATGAATATAAACTACAAAAATATATTAAGTACAATTCATTAGTTAAACTCTTTATTTTATTACCTGAGTGAAACTTTGAACTGCAACTCCACTGAGAGGTGTTGCCATGAAATCTCCAAGATTAACCTATTCAACATCCAAAATCAGATATTAGCATACCATTCATATAACAATGTTATTCACATGTAATATTTATAATTGTTTACTAGTTACATACCTCGATAGTACATGTTGTAGTGTAATATGAAGGTGGAGAACTGATAAAAACTAAATTAATGCTATGACCCCAAAATTTCATTACAATCATTAAACTAAATTAGTTAATCTTGAATTTCAAAAATGAAATTTAATAAATTAAATTCAATGAACTTGCTAATATTTACCTGATTATCAAGTCTAAAAGCCTCATTCAAGACGACATCTGTCATCACCAACTACTGAGCTACAAATGGAGTCTATGCACCTGCGTCCTAACTATTTGTGGGTTCATAATCACAGGTTTAACCACAAGCCTGATAAGTATGGGGTGTAACCCTACTCCTTGAAGTTTCCCCCAACTCACGTTGTGTTGCAGGGTTGGCATGCTTTATTATGCTTTGGGTCAAGTAAGTAATGGACTGTAGTGTCTTGACCTCAACACTCTCCTTCACAACAAAAGGGATAGCCACATGCTCATTGGTCAATCTGGCAAGTGCTCGTCTCAGTGGCCACTATGGGTCAAGACATGCACCTAGTCTATCCTGTGCTAACCCCCCACCTCTACCCTGGAAGTCTCACATATCAAAATAGTTTGGCACTTTATTGAGGAAAAACTCGCAATAGAGTTTCCTCAAAAAATATTGCAGGACCTCATTATTATTGCATGGAAGATGGTTGAAAACCATCCACCAACTCTACTAAAAATGGTTCTTTATCCCTTGGTGGTTACACCAATGGATAGGAAACCTCTTTCTTGTAGGGTGTAAAGGTTGATTTGTTCGTGGGTTTGTGAAAAGGGAACACAAGTCAAATTTTGTAATTTTTGACTTGTTTGTAAGTTAACTTATCCATATAGAATTGTCTAAACTCTCTCCTCTTATCTGACCAAGTAGAGATTTGCTTGCTAATTGAATCTACATTTGATAACATAGATTTAAGATATTGAGCAAGCACAACTCTATGCAAGGTTGAACATGTAAGATCTTTCAACCTTGCAATTATGTCCTCAATTTGTTTTTTGTTATTTTCAATTTGCCCCATTAAATTTTCTTGTGTTCCAAGGGCATATTGAGGAATTACTGGAGGTGTTTGTTGTTGGGGTTGTTCTTCATCAGGTATTTGGTTTTTAGGTGATTGAGGATTTTGAGGAGGAGGTTGATTATCAATTCTTGTCAATTAAAGAAATTTACATCATAAAACCACTTACATCTACCTATTTAGAAATAAATTCACACAAAAAAGCAAAGAAAACTTACTCCCTTGACCTCCTCGATATCGTGGTGGTATTTTGATAAAGAATCGATGATAATTTGGTGAAGAATTTTCCCTCCAGTAACGTGAGCATGCTCTCGAGGGTTTGCAGGCTACAGGTTTGCAAGAAAACACAAAAATCACAAATGACAGTTGTTTCTTTTTTTGTTATAAAGAGCTATAACGCACTCGCATTATGACTTTAATTTTTTTTTAAGAATTTTGGCCACTTTTTGGCCCACCATCCTTTTTCACCCACCCACTACTCACATTTGGTTGTGGCAACAAATATAAAACTAGTTAGATATCAAGGGATATTTGCTAATAAATATTTATGGAAACTTACTATAGAAGAACAAGAGACAATTATAGATGTGTTACAAAAAAGAGAGGATGCAGATGGTACAATGGAATAAATAAATACAACTAAGTATATAGTTGTATATATTTAATTGATAGTTACATTTATTTAATGCCATTCCCTAAAAAGTTTAGAAGTGATTGCATATCCCCTTAAGTCATCTCCGTATCTCCCCTTAAGCCATCCTCTTACCTACCATTAATTCATCTCCTAATTATAAAACCAATTTTCTCACATGACTCATACTTTGAGTCAAGGCTCTTGTATCTCCCCTTAAGCCATCCTTTTAGGACCCTTTAAGTAATCCTCTTAGCTCCACTTAAGCCATCCTCTTACATACCCTTAAGTCATATTCTTAACTCCCCTAAATCCATCCTCTTACCTCAATTCATCTCCTAATTATAACTGATTTTCTCAAATGACTTAGAGTCAAGGCTCATATATTTCCCCTTAATCCATCATCTTATGTCACCTTAATTCATCTTTTAATTATAGTTAATCATTTTTTTTAGGTCTCCCACAACTAGATGACATTGGTGAAAAATACTTTCGCATTCAACTCACAACAAAATAGTAGATAATTTTCCCTATGGTAGGCATCATTTGAATGTAAGGAATTTCGAAGATTCATTTTTCTAACTTTATTTATCGTAATTTTCTCATATGACTTGGAGTTATGACTTATGTATATATAGTTAATTTACTTACTGTAATGGTGTAAATTTGCACCTAGGAAAATTTCCCATTAATTTACCCTTAGCTTAGCTTTACAAGTTTGATGATGAAAAAAACCATTGCCTTCATCTTGATTTTCCCACATGTCCCTATCATTTTGTGTTGGTGGAGGATTTTTTTTGGTGACGTATGTGCGTCGCGTTGTCATCCTAACAGGATTCCTGTATCTAGAATTTGCAAAAACGTTTTGATTCTTGAGTTTCTGTGAATGTAACATTTCCTATCAACTCTTGACCGACAAAAAATTACTCTTTTCCTCTATTTTATCCATTCAAACTTCATTCTTTCACTCTCAAGCTCAATCTCTGTCATTCTAACACTTCTTAATCATTCTTGCAACATTCTTACTTATCCATCACTCTTTATTGTAGCTACCAGCTTCTCACTTGACTCCAACATCTTTTTGCTTCAACACCATCATCATTGTAGGTTTATGAAGCTATACCTCCTTGGCATGGTGGTATCATCTTTCTCCTTCCTCTATCGGCCTTGAGCGCTTATAGCAGGGGAGGTGGTATTGTGTCTTTTCACTTACTTGCATTATCATCGTGTAGAGTAGCATTCGGGTTGTCATTGCTCTCTACTCTATTGTATTATTTCTATTCTCTCCTTTATCGCTTTTCTCCACATTGTTGCATGTTGGCTATTTGTGGAGGTGGGAATATGAAAACAGGGGTTTGACTAAGGTAGACCTCAAAACACAACCCAACATTCTCCTATTTTTGTGTGTGTGGGTGCAGGTTCTCTTGCTTGGAGCTAGCTAGAGAACTGGATCATATGTGAGTTTTCATTCTTCTCATTTCTTTGTCAATTTTTCATTAGAGTATTTTTATAGTATTCTTCTTGTTGTACTTCACATCTTTGTATTTTCCTTTCAAATTGTGAAAATAGAAAACTCAAGTTGTTAGTAGGCGCAATGAGTTTTTGACTGTCACCTAACCCTCTATCTGTACAAGATGCCAGTGTGTCCCCAAGACTCTAGTGTAGCGCACTGAAGTCTAGATCACATGTTGTCATCCTCAAACAAAGAGTTGTCTAGTCTGTAGTCCAAGACCTTTGTAGTCAGCTCACCTGACCCTTGAAAAAACTTGCCATTAGTAGAATGGAAACAAAGTTTTGTTTTCCTTTCCTTTTTAGTCTATCCTTTCCTTTTCAGTCTATTAGTCAATTTGAGGTAGTTTAGGGTAGTTCATTCCATTTGTCTCTCTCGTGACCTGGAGCCTTGGGGGTGACTTATCCCCCTACTATACACTTACATTCATTATTTTTGTAGGTCCCCTACAAGTAGGTTCACCATGATTGTCACTACAAGTTTTCATCATACAAATGTTAGATCAATTTCGTAGTCTTGAACTAAAAGTGGAACCATTAGCTAATTATATATATACACATATGTTTCATCATGTTATAGTTGTATTGCGTCAATTTTTTTGTCTTTTATGTATTCTTTCATTCTTAATTCACCTTTTATATTATTACTTTTATCTTATAAATTGTGTCTTCAATATATTATTTCATTCTTGTTTCACCTTCTATATTGTTCCTTTTATCTTATAAATTGTGTCTTCGATATATTATTTCATTAATTCTCATTTTACCTTCTATATTATTCCTTTTATCTTAGGTAGTTGAACATCATATTACAAAAGCTATCCAATAACTAGTTTTAAAAAACTTGGGTAGCATTTTACTAAACCTATGGGACCTTGGTGTGACCAATATTTCCTTTGTTAATTGCATTAGAGTTGGTATCAAATAGGTGACCCAAGTATTATGAGGGTCTAAAATAATATAATATTATATGTGGTCTTTAAAACAAATAGCTCCACAACCTTGTTAAGACTAACATAGTACGAATGACATTTCATTTTATTGATTTGTGAAAAAAACTATAGAAGATTTGGAAATGCCACTCATAAAGATCCTAATGTATTAGGTCCATGCTTCCTAACCCATACTACCTCTCCTATCACATTAATAAAGTATCTCCTTTTCCCCTACTATTAAAGTGATATATTGGGTCACAATTCAATACCAATAAATTCCACCAATACTATCTTTAGCATACCCTTTAAACTTAGCACGATAGATTTAGATTTTTTCTACTAGCTAAAAAATTATAAGTTTTTGCATGTCCCATTAATGCATCCTATTAGCTCCCCTTAAGCCATCCTCTTACCCACCTTTAAGCCATCTCCTAATTATAGAACTAATTTTCTCACATGACACATACTTTGAGTCAAGGTTCATCATGTATCTCCCCTTAAGCCATCCTCTTACATCCCCTTAATTCATCCTCTTACCCGACCTTAAGCCATCTTCTTAAAACTCCCCTTAAGCTATCTATTTACCTTCCCTTAAGTCATCTCGTAATTATAGCTGATTTACTCAAATGAATTAGAGTTAGGGCTCATTTATCTCCCCTTAAGCCATCCTCTTATGTTGCCTTAATTTAACTCCTAATTATAGAAATAATTTTCCCACCTTCTATATTATTCCTTTTATCTTATAATATATTTCTTTGATATATTCTTTATTCTCATTCTACCTTCTATACTCTTTCCTTTTATCTTAAGCAGATGAAAATCATATTAAATAAGATATCCAATAACTAGTTTTAAAAAAATTGGGTAGTATTTTACTAAACCTATATGAACTTGGTGTGAGGTCAATATTTCCTTTGTTAATTGCATTATAGTTGGGTTCAAATAGGTGACACAAGGATTATGAGAGTCTAACATAATATTATATTATAATATACATGAAAATCCTTATGTTAACTCTCCAATAAAGCTCACCTTGTGACCCTATAAATTTCACCCTATTAAAGGAAACTAGCTCTTTAGAAATAAATCCCCTATCCAAATCTCCCCTAAATTCTACCCTATTGGGAGGCTTCCTAAAATTCTGACCATACCATTTTTCTCTCCCTCCTTCACATTTGGGTTTAAAAAAATCTATAACTTTGACCTCTTCATAATATTCTAAACATATCAATAAATAAAAATTAATGATTGAGTAGAATGTTAGCAATAAAACCATGGTGCTTTCTCCAAAACTTATATAATAAGAATTTTAAAATATCATAAGGTTCCCTAACTATTAAATATTTAATATTTTGGATGAAATGTTAATTCTATGTAACACATTTGAAAGCAACTTAATACCAAGTTAGGATACATTTGGGACTATTGATTACACCTTTTCTTACCTATAAATCATTCCCTTGTGATTAAAAAGACATAGATCACCTCTAGAATCTTATCTTGAGCCCCTTTATCTTACTTAGAAGCTTGATCCTAATAGCAATAAATTCCACCAAAACTATTTACCATACCCTTTACTTAGCATGATAGGTTTAGGTGTTTATAATGGATTGAGAACTAGGTGAAATTCTTTAGTGATGTTTCCCACTAATGCGTTAAGACATATGTTTAGACACTTGGAAATATGTCTACCATTTAAACATTAACATTCTATATAATCTTATTTTTTATGAGTAAATAGTTTGATTCTCAAATTATAATTCACTTGCATGAAGTTTGGTTGAGTAATATTAATTGTTATTCTTTGGCTCATTTTATGTACTTTTTGTCATGAGATCCCCTTAGGATATATTTCTATGTTGTTTACTCTAAGGTCTTCTTAATTTAAATACTTGGGAGTAATGTATCCAACATCTAGTCACCATTTACTATTTCTTACACAACACAAATCATAATTTCCTTATGAAAACTAGTGATCCCCTTTTACTATTAGATTTTTCTTTCTAAATGGATATTCATTTCATTTTTTAGCATCAACTATCTTTGTCCAATAATTTACCAGGAACTATTTTATTCATTAGATACTCACTATTTTTTATATAATTTTAGTTTAAATCCTTTTATTCAAAAACACTCTTCTAAGAAATGTAAATCATGTGTCCAAATTCTTGAATAATTGTGGCAAATATATTTTGGTTACTCTATTAAAATTTATTAAAATGAAATTATAGTTTAAATTAAAGTATCAAGTAATTCAACAATGACATCTAAATATTGAAAAATTAGGCATGAATTTATAACTTCTTGCCTAGACATATACATTTTAATATATTATTTAATGTAGACACTTAAAATTGTCCTAACTGGTGCATGAGCACCTACACCACAACATCCATTTTTTATTATTTGAAAGAATGATGGGTTAATGTTAATGTTTTTAGGTTTATTTTTGTCTAATAAGGTCTAAAATAACAATCTCAATGTAATTGGAACCATCTTGAGTCATTTGGGTTGACAATGTATAGTCCTGCACCTACAAATGTTTTGTAGCCTTTGGAGGCACATCTTTGAGTTTGTATTAGGGGGTGCAAGGTTTGGGTCCTATGAAGGTAATGACGCTATTTTCAAGCCACTAATGTGGTTTTAAGAGTCATATTTTCAAAAATTTCATGGACATCTCAATATACTTGTAAAAGTAATCCAAATGGGTAATTAGGCCTCCAATGGTCCTAATAATTCAAAATTGGTTACAAGGTGGTTGTAGGAATTGGGGAAGGTTATTTTGCATTAAAAATGTATTAAAGGCCTTTGGAAGGCATGAGGGATGACTGTTGAATCAAGTGGTGATGAAAATTCATTGAATAAAAACAATAACTTCATGTTATCTGTTGTTTTCTTCCATTTTTCACTATTTTTCTGTGTTTTGCCAGCATTGTATAGGTCGTACAAGAAAAATTTGAAAGGGATGATGCTGTGAAAATGTTGATATATGTCTTAAATTTCTTTTGGTCTCTTTATTTAGGTTCTCTCATTATCTTTTGTCTCTAAATCTCCAATCTTCTCCTAACGGGCTCTTGAATAGTGACAGGGGTTTGAAGCAAGTTTGAAGGTGCAGACCTCATCCCACCTACTGTATGCCAATGTGACTCAGTGGGATGAGTTGGTAGGGTGTATGAAATGGTTCCTCAAGGGTAGAAGGCATAGGAGGTTTGATTTTAAGTGAAATGTTTAAAAGGAAGGCCAAAAATGTGTATTTTCCACTAAAAAATGGAGACCCTAACCTGTGTTTTGATGTTGTGATATTGTCCAAATATAAGTAAGAGTTTTTTGAGCATGGGGGAACCAAATGTGTTGTTTTTGAGCAATTATTTTGGTTGGGAGTGATTGGGAGTGTGAACTTTCAATAAGAGTACCCCAAAACCCTTGGTTTTTGCATGTTTTTGGAGGGTTTTGGTATTTGGGGTCTATATGAGCATATAAGGTCCTAAGACCTGGAAAATTACCTGTTTTGAAACAAAATAAAATAATATTTTTAGGTGTGGTATCCTGGTGTGAAGATCTAAGGGTGGCCTCTTTGCAAAAATGGCCTAATTGGAGGCTTAAAACTGTGAAATTCTTAATTTTGAAGCCTTTGATCCAAAGGAGTGGTATCTAGTTCTTAGGTATGTTAAGTAAACCTGAAAAGGGTCCTTTATTCCATTTTTTATTTCTCAAGTGTTTTGGAAGTATTTGTACAAAAGACTAAAAAACTGGTTTCCTTGTACTACAAGGAGTGCTAGTGTTAAAAGGTGAGTTTTGAAGGTTGTGTTGAATCTGACTTTGAGATTGAATTTAAATGGATCAATTGTCATTATAGGTATGTTGAGATAATTTTTTAGGGTCTTGGTAGAGATTTGTAGTTGTTTTGCAAATTGGAGGAATAAGACTCCTTGAGGGTGAGTTAATGCTTGACAGATTGAAGGTGTTCCAAGGAAGAGTTCATTGTTTTGGATTGACATTGGAATTGTTTTGATTATTCTTCACCTTGAATCTACATCATAGTGGTATCAAAGTAGGGAGTAGATTTTGATTTCACTTTGCAAGTTGAAAAAGAGGAAAGGTTTACAAGATGCCTCCAAAGAAGAATTATATGGCTAAAGAGATGAAGGAGATGAAGGAAAGGCATGCAAGAGAACTCAAAGAGTTGAAAGAGAGAATCATAGACCTAGAGACAAACAAGAGAAGAGATGATGAAGAGAGTGAGACAAAAGAAGAGGAAGATGAGGAGTTTGAGGATGTGGAAGAAGAGCTTACTCCAGAAGATCAAAGAATTGCAAAGTTGTTGAAAGCAGTGAAGACTGACAAGCCTAAGGTAAAACTTGATGTTCCTAAGTATGGTGATAGTTTAAATGATGAAGAACTACTTGATTGGATTGTTGTATTAGATAATCATTTTGAATGTGATGAAGTTCCTGAAGAGCAAAGGGTCAAAATTGCAAAGACTAAGTTGTAGGGTCATGCTTTGGTATGGTGGGATTACTTTCAATCTAAGAGAAGGAAACAAGGAAAGTCTAAGATCACATCATGGGACAATATGATATCAAAACTGAAAGGTAAATTCTTACCCAAAGATCACCAAGTTCAAATGTTTAAGAAATTGCAAAGTTTAAGGCAAAAGGAAATGGATATTAAGTCTTATACTGAGGAGTTTTATAAATTGAGTCTGTGATCTGGTCATCATGACAATGAAGATGAAAAAATTGCTAGATATATTGGTGGTTTGAGGATTAATATAAAGGATAAATTGCTTTTGGCTAACCCTAGGAGTGTAGAGGATTGTTATCAAATAGCTATCAGGGTGAAGGAGAAAATGAAGAGAAGGAAAGACAAAGTAGTTAGAGGTAGAGGTAATACATCAAGAGGAAGAGGATTCATGTCTAGTTCAAAGCCAACCAATGATAATCAAGAAGATGCCATGAAAGGTCAAGAGCAATATGATTCTAGAGGTGGATGGAGAGGCACAAGAGGCAGATTTGGAGGAGGTAGGAATTCCAACAATGCATTTTTAGGGAGATGTTATACCTGTAACTAGCCTGGACACCCATCCTTCAAGTGTCTTGAAAGGCAAGGCTTAAGCTCTCATGGTGGAGAAAGGAGGAATCAACTAGTGCATGAAGATGAAGAGAGTGTGACTTCACCTGTAGTGAATCTCACATTAGAAGTTGGAGAGAACTTGATGATTAGAAGAACATTACTCAAGGTGTCAATTCCTAAAGAACCCCTACAAAGGAAAGCACTTTTCATAATCAATTGCAAGGCACAAGGTAAAGTATGTAAGATAGTAGTGGATTTAGGTTCAACTAAAAAAATGGTTTCTTGTGAAATGGTGAATAAACTAAATTTGAAATGAATCCCTCATGATTTTCCCTACAAGGTATCTTGGCTAAGTAATGGTCAATCATTGTTAGTGAATAAGCAAGCTATTGTAGATTTTCAAATAGGTGAGTATAAAGATAGTGTTCTTTGTGATATTTTTCCAATGGACTGTTGTCACATACTCCTTGGAAGACCATGGTAGTATGATAGGAGTGCCATCTATGATGGGAAAGAAAATAAATACACAATCATGAAAGGTGGACAAATGTTTGTTTTGAATCCTTGGGTAGAGGAAGAGAAAGGAAAAGCTAAAGTAATCATGTGTGGGAACAAGGAGCCCCTAAATGTTGTGAAATAAATCAAAAATTCTGATGATATGCACAAATGTAGGTACAACATATCTAAAAGTAAATTCAGAGATAAACGAGGCAAGGACAATGAATGTGAAGGACAGTGTGTTAGTAGGTACTATAGAGTGCCTTGTGGTTATGCATAAAGTTGAGAAGCAATCAAAATTTGTAGGTACAGTGGTTGGACAGGCTATGAAGACAGTGGTAAAGCAAAGTACATGGACAGTGATAGAAAGATAGGGAAAATAGGGTAGAAAAGAGAATTGTGAGCATGAAGGTGCTAAAGAAGGGAAGAAAAGTAAAAGTGTTACCAACCAATGTTTGTATGCAGGTACAAGGTATCATAAACAATCCAATGTTGAGCAGAGAAATGGTGAAAAGCTGATTGCAGGTCTGAGATTAGAGGCAAGGAAAAATGCTCGTATGTATACAATAGACCATGATGGAAGTTTAGGAAAGTTTGTAAATCCAGTGTGCATGCAACAGTGGGATGAATTTGGAAATCAATGGAGTCATCATGAAGTCTAGAGATAGTGGCACCACCAAACACTCATGAGGCTTGAGTTTCTTTTAGAGGGGGGTGTATGGCGCAGGAGCACCTACACCACAACATCCATTTTTTATTATTTGAAAGCATGATGGGTTAATGTTAATGTTTTTAGGTTTATTTTTGTCTAATAAGGTCTAAAATACCAATCTCAACGTAATTGGAACCATCTTGAGTCATTTGGGTTGACAATGTATAGTCTTGCACCTACAAATGTTGTGTAGCCTTTGGAGGCACATCTTTGAGTTTGTATTAGGGGGTGCAAGGTTTGGGTCCTATGAAGGTAATGAGGCTATTTTCAAGCCACTAATGTGGTTTTAAGAGTCATAGTTTCAAACATTTCATAGACATCTCAATATACTTGTAAAAGTAATCCAAATGGGTAATTAGGCCTCCAATGGTCCTAATAATTCAAAATTGGTTACAAGGTGGTTGTAGGCGTTGGGGAAGGTTCTTTAGCATTCAAAATTTATTAAAGGAATTTGGAAGGCATGAGGGAGGACTATTGAATCAAGTGGTGGTGAACATTCATTGAATAAAAACAATAACTTCCTGTTATCTGTTGTTTTCTTCCATTTTTCACTATTTTTCTATGTTTTGCCAACATTGTACAGGTTGTACAAGCAAAATTTGCATGGGATGATGTTGTGAAACTGTTGATATATGTCTTGACTTGATTTTTGTCTCTTGATTCAGGTTCTCTCGTTCTCTTTTGTCTTTAAATCTCCAATCTTCTCCTAACGGGCTCTTGAATAGTGACAGGGGTTTGAAGCAAGTTTGAAGGTGTAGACCTCATCCCACCTATTGTATGCCAATGTGACTTAGTGGGATGATTTGGTAGGGTGTAGTAAATTGTTCCTCAAGGGAAGAAGGCGTAGGAGGTTTTATTTTAAGTGAAATGTTTAAAAGGAAGGCTGGAAATGTGTATTTTCCACTAAAAAATGGAGACCCTAACCTGTGTTTTGATGTTGTGATATTTTCCAAAGCTAAGTAAGAGTTTTTTGAGCATGGGGGAACCAAATTTGTTGTTTCTAAGCAATTATTTTGGTTGGGAGTGACTGGGAGTGTGAACTTTCAATAAGGGTACCCCAAAACCCTTGGTTTTTGCATGTTTTTGGAGGGTTTTGGCATTTGGGATCTATATGATCATATAAGGTCCTAAGACCTAGAAAATTCTCTATTTTGAAACACAATAAAAGAATTTTTTAGGTGTGGTAGCTTAGTGTGAAGATCTAAGGGTGGCCTCTTTGTAAAAATGGCCTAATTGGAGGCCTAAAACTGTGAAATTCTTAATTTTGAAGCCTTTGATCCAAAGGAGTGGTATCTGGTTCTTAGATATGTTAAGTAAACCTAAAAAGGGTCCTTTATTCCATGTTTTATTTCTCAATTTTTTTGGAAGGATTTGTACAAAATATTGAAAAACTGGTTTCCCTGTACTATAAGGAGTGCTAGTGTTAAAAGGTGAGTTTTAAAGGTTGTTTTGAATCTAACTTTGAGATTGAATTTAAATGAATCAATTGTCATCAGAGGTATGTTGAGAGAATTTTTTAGGGTCTTGGTGGAGATTTGTAGTTGTTTTGCAGATTGGAGGAATAAGACTCCTTGAGGGTGAGTTGATGCTTGGCAAATTGAAGGTGTTGTAAGGAAGAGTTCATTGTTTTGGATTGACATTGGCATTGTTTTGATTATTCTTCACCTTGAATTTGCATCACTAACTAATATTGCACACTTGAATCTGATTACTAACACCATTTCATCCTAAATTCTTCTTCTTTTTGATTGTTTAATTGACTAATCCTAGTTATTTAATTAAATGCATCATTCTCATCTATTAATCTGATAATTAATTTCATTAGGTTAATTCACCCCCTTTCACACTAATGTTCCATCTTGTTTAATTGGATAATGCAAATTATTTAAATTAAACCCCTTTATGTCCTCTTATTTAATTAAATAATCTAAATTATTGAATTAAATGTCACTTCTCCCCTTTTCATTAAATAAATAAATTATTTACTGATAATCCTAATTTCCTCTAACTTGCACGATTAAAACTTTGTTTTAATTATCTAATTCTTAATTTTCCTCACCCTCCCACTTGTAAGGGAATATTCCCATGGAATATTTCTCCTTTGCGCATTCCTACAAAAGGGAATATTCTTATGGAATGTTCCTCCCTATGCACTCATTCAAAATGAAAATATCTTTTAACCACTTCCTAATTCCTAGGAAGTGTGTATGTTGAGAGAAAATTGGGACCATTGATTAAATTGTTTGATCCTTGTCAAATTTCAACCTTGACCATGGATTAAAATCCTTAATCCATGCCTAATCTTCTCATTGATTTTCATCCCTTGATTAACCTAATCAATCTTGACTATTAGCTTAACAATTTTACCTATAAATAGACCTCACTTCTATGAAATAGGGATTCCACTTTTAGAGTAAAGTTACTATAGTGAAATTTAGAGCAATATTTATGAGCATCTTTAGCATTTTAGCATCTTAATTAGCTTTTACATCAATTTTATCATCTTAGCTTAGTTTTCATCAATTGCTACCATCTTTGAGCTTGTTTCCATCTAGGGATTGGGAAAGGGCTATCATTTCACATCACATGCAACACCAATACCCCAATGGGATGAGGTTTGGAGTTTTAAATTATGTTTCCTTTATGCATTTATGGTTTTCTTCATGTTTTGTTTAATGGTTGCTTGGTTTGAAGATTTCAATAATTTCAGTGGGATTATAGCTTAATTGACTTAATCAAGCTTAATTTCATATGGATTTGGTAGATTTAGGTCATGTTATGATTATAATCGCATTTTGGCACTAAAAGGAGGGATTAACTAACCAAGTTTGATGAATTTCTCTTGAGTTTCTCATGATTTCCAGGTTGTAGTAAGGGCGACACTTTTTTTTTTACCAAAGTGACACTTTTGCAGAGCAACGACACTTTTGCCATACAGGGGCACTTTTGACTTACAGTGACGATTTTGATTTTATGGAATCACTTTTGAATTTTCTTAAAAAGAGTCACTTTTGGATATAGTGACACTTTTGACTCACTAGTTTTTGATAGATGCAACAAAGGGTCGCTTTTGAATTTCACTAGAGCAACGCCTTTGAATTACAGTGGAACTTTTGTAGAACAACGCTTTTGTTGTTAACCAGAGCGACACCTTTGTGGAACATTGACACTTTTGTAAGGTAAAACATAGAGCTATATTTTAATGTTTGATTTGATTTTTCAATTTAATCCACTCTCTGATCATTTACTAACTTCTAGTTTTTTATTCTGTGAGGCTAACTAGTTTTGTAGACTTGAAAAGGAGCAAAACTTGAAGTAAAGAAGTGTATTATCACTTGACCATATATTATAAAAGTTTTTTTAACACTTATGGGATGATATAACCCATCATATGTTGCTTCATTTCATGTTTAAGGATAACTAACTTTCAATTGGGTTTAAAATTTACAATGCTACAATCTTTCAAAGTTGGCTAAAATTGAACCTATACATCCTCACATTGCAATGTTGGTTAAAATTTAATAAATACAACTTCATACTTCCGATTTAAAATGAAGTCATCATTGCCTTTAAGGATTTAAAAAGAATGAGTGTATTGTTTGAGTGCTTTTCTTGTGTAAACTTGTAGTGTGTATCCACTTCCCTTGCACTTTGTGAGATCTTGAGTGAAGAGAAACACACCAAGTGTATAAAAAAAATTTGGTCACCCCAAGAACTTGCTATGTATCCTCTCCCCTTGCGCTTTGTGCAACCTTGGGTGAAGAGAAATAAAATTTTTCTTATCTTTTTAGATAAGGGCCTACTAATGAGACACATCCCACAATGGAGAACTCATATAAGTGACTCTTAAACAAGCTCATTTACCGACAGGCTATATAAAGGTTGTGAAATCTAAAGAAAGTCTCTTCAATCTATGGTGGGAATAACATATCGTTCCTCATCCTCATTCGAACGTGATGAGTTGGGTAGGAACGACTAAAGTTTTAAGTGGCTTACATTTGATCTATACATCTCGGTGTTCAGAGTTGTCATTAAACACTTTGTCTTAGCAACCTATCCTTATTTTTTGAAATGTACTTTGAAGTAGTGCATAGGGGGCACACCACTCCTAGAAGTTGCTTACCATGTTCATTTTTTGGTTGAGGCAATAAAATAAATAGGGGACTCTTTTGCTTGGCATGTCAAGGCGGTACATTTCCTTGACATAGCCTATTTGTTCACTCCATCTTCATGGATTTATAATTTCTTAGGGGATGATGGTAAGACTACCAAGAAGTATGTACCTACTCTATAGGGTTGTTATTGCTTGTTCTTGTTGAGTCACTTTGACACATTGCTTGGTTCCAAAACAATTTAAACAAAGATCAACATGTTCTTCAAATTTCAAACCCTTTGGACTTAGTGTGAATACCTTTGAAAAGCCCTATATTGTTGCTTGTGCCTAATGACTTTTTCCTTAGAGTCTTCTAAATATTTTGGGATTATATCTCAATTCACACATTCCAAAGTCAACATAGGAAACTATGGCTTTAGCCTCTTGATTTTCACATATTGGACATTGTGGAATGAAAGTTGCTTAGACATAGAAATTTTAGTTTGAACTTAATTAAGACTTCTTGATGTGATAATAAATCAATTTCACTAAACAAATCTTAACTCAAAAAAATGATCACGCAACATATTGGGCTTATTTTCAAAACACATTGACTTCCAAGCAACAAAGTGACAACAAGGAAATATATTGCCAAACATTGAATACAAGTTCTATTATCCAAACATTGAATTCTTAGGTTTATCACTTTAGGGGTAAAGTATTTTTTTCACTACCTTGGTCTTGTAAAAAAAGGCCCCTTTTAGGTTAACACATTTGGGTCAAACATCTCATTCATCTCACAATATTTTACATCTCACTTCACAAACAACTTTAGAAAGTTTGGACACATCAACATTCTAGACTTAGGTTATCATCCAATCAATCCCCTAACTTAGCTATATGTGTGTAAATGACTCATTTTCCATACACTTAGTTGAGTTAGTCATCGTCCTTTTGAAAAAGTCTATCTTAAAGGTCACAAGTCTACCTTTAAATTTACAAGTTCAATAGCACCTTTTATCCAAAAATATCAAAACATCAAACCTTCAAAGTCTAAAGTGTTGTTCAAAGTTTAGAAAGTTCATCCTCCATATCACTCACCCCTTTCATCATCCACTCACACCATTGGTCCAAAACAAATTAGAAGGCCCCTTTTATCAAAATTTGAGTCAACTAGAGACTTCCAACAATATAAATCTCAACACACCTCTCCCATAGATGATCCAAAATTTATGGTAACAACAAGATCACAACACAAGAAAAACATGGAGCAAGTCAAAACTACATCTACCACAAGTGATACCACCCAACAAGAATTCAACCCTCAGAGCCACTCTACCCCATCACAACAACCACCAAATCCACTAGACATGGGGTATGAGGTAGAAGATTTCATGTAATAACCCCTTCACCGTAAATGAGTTTCTTGAATACCAACAAGATCCTAAAACAAGCCATATCATCAACTCTTTGATTAAAATAAATCCTACACAATACATGCTAGCTTTATCAAAGGAAGGGGATAAAATACCTTCAACATTTGATGTGAACACACTTAGGGAGCAACCCTTAGGAAATGTGGCTTCAAATCCTGAAGCTTCCATCTCACAACCCTTGACACAAGGTGTGACTCAATCCATCATTCAACCAACCCCATCACACACACCAAGTCAACCATTGACAACTAGTCTTGCAACATGACTTGCAACCAACCTTGGTTTCACTCCCAATTTAGGAGGTAACACACTTTTTGGTACACAAGACACCACCCTTCCACAAAACATAAATTGGACACCAACATTTAGTGTCCAACCACATTCTTCTGCCACCATTCCTGAAAACCCTCGACATCCACATGTACCAATTACATTCCATAACACAACAACAAACTTGACATTTTGAGTGCAACCATCTTCATCCACCACCAAAATTACCACAAGTGCTCCTAAAATTACACAAATTCATGTGAGCCAAGTACCCCAAGTGGAACAAAAAGGTCAACCCTTAATGCAACAAAGTCCATCTACATCAAACCCCCAAGTTCACATCAAAACAATTGGTTCCATAAGCCACTCAAACCAACCCACAAAACACAACCAACCCATTTGTCACAAATCCCATCAACCAAGGTAACACATTGGCCCCAAATCAAACACAAGGGAACCCTCAACATCAAAACACTCAAGGGAACCCTTCCAATCAATTGGTTCAAACCCAAAATGTGCCAGTAATATCGCAACACCAAGTGACACCATCATCTCAACCATTGGTCCCCCAAGCCATGAAAAATAAAATGGGACCCCAAACCTACATTCCTCCACCCCAATCTCAAATCTTACAAGGAATGATAGATCAAAACAACCCCCAAAATCCCACCACACAACAACCATCTCAAATAAACCCACAACTCACTCCCACCATGGTCACTCAAAATCCATCTCACATACCCCAAAATCAAAACATTTCTACATTGCAAGCACAACAAACTCAAGCTCAAGCCTTGCAACAACAACAACAAGCACAAAAACAAGCGTTGAAAGCACAACAAACCTATCAACAAGGATTGCAATAGCAACAAGATCATGCACAAGCCTTACAACAACAAAAAGCTCAACAATAGGAATTGATTACACAACAATAACAACAAAAATCCCAACAAAAATCATTGCTTGCACACCAACAACAACGAGCATTGCAAGCACAACAATAATCCCAACAACAACAAGTGCTTGGACAACAACAATAGCAACAACAACAAGGCTTGTACTACAATCCCCAACAATATACCAATGTGCAACAAAACATAATAATTTCAAATGCACAAGGAGCATACACACCTCCACCACTATCACCATCACCTTCACAGTATAAAAATCTACCCTACACACCATACAACAAACCCCATATCAAAATACCACCTACAACTCATCTACCATCCCACAGTATACCACATATGCTCCTCCACCAAATCCTTAAGATAATTTTTCATAAAAAATCATGGCGCTCACGCAACAAATCCAAGACATTCAAATGGGGAAAAAAAAGAAAACACATGCACAATAGAACTTGTGCCCATACCCCTTTGATAGGAACATTGCGATGATACCTTTCCCACCCAAATTTGAAGTCCCAAGATTTGACAAATACAGAGGGTGGGGAAATATGATGGATCATATTAAAGAGTTTTGTGCAATGTGTATGGAGGTGGCTTACAATGATTCCTACTTGATGCCCCTTTTCTCACATAGTTTAGTGGGCCCAGTGATAGATTGGTTCTCACATTTTCCTCCAGGAATTAAAAACTTCCAAGAAATAATCAATAGGTTCATAGACCATTTATCCTTCAACCTAGACATGGATGTGAGCTTGGAAGATTTGTATACCCTAAATAAAAACAAGGGGGAATCCTTCACAAATTTCCTACAACGGTAGAGGCAGAGAGCTAGCAAGAGAAAATGGCCTATCCCTGAAGAACAACAAGTAGGAATCATCATTACAAATATTGACATGAACTTTATCCTTTCAATTAAAGATGCAATGTGTCACAACATATGACGACCTTATCCCTAGGTCCCTCGACATTGAGAGAGCCCTAATCGCATAGGGAACCACACAAGCATATAAAGACAACTGCCCACCTACCAGTTCTAATGACAAGCCCCGCGTATGGGCTAAGAACAAGAATGTAACAAATGATGGTGTTGTTGATGCTAAAGTAGTCATAAGTGCTCCCAGAAAAACCAATAATCAAGCAACCAACACACAACATAACGTACAACAAAACAACACACCGCCACCAAAAAACCAAATCAACAACACCAACACACAACAAAGAGGACCCCCCTATAGGAATATCTACCCACAAAAACACAAGTACACACCATTGGGAGAACCCTTCAAAGCTATCACGAAGAAGTTGGTGCAATCAAACCTAATCATGCTCTCCAACTACCAAAACTATAAAAAACCTCAAGTTAAACCACCTTGGTATAATGAAAACGATCTTTGCAATTTTCACAAGATCAAAGGACATAAAACAACTTGTATGAAGCTAAAGAACATTATCCAAGATCTCATCAAAAGTGGGGATGTGACTGTTGATCAACTAGCAGGTAACCAAGACCTAAAGATATAGATGAACCCAATGCCAAATCACAACAAAGGAAATGACAATGGAAAGGGGAAAGATTACACTAATGTAGGTCATGTATATTCCATTGTAGTCACATCTTGTGATAATTTTGTAACATTCGTCACTATCAAAGGACCTACTATGGAGTGTGGAATCACCACACGACATGGAAAGGTCACAATCCAAGGAGCATCATCATAACCTAGGGAAAAACCTACACTTCTAACTTCAAACCCTAGTGGCTACAGTCTCCTAGACTAGTTAAAGAAAACCCCTACGCAAATCTCCATCCTATAATTGTTGAAGCTATCCCCTGCACATAGGGATATATTAGAAAAGGCCTTATTAGCTTCCTCTATACCTAAGAATATTGATATTGAGCAATTTCAAGTTATGATAGGACATATCACCACTCCCCATCTTATCACTTTCTCAGAACAAGACCTCCCAATGCAACCATCACACAATCATGCTTTACACCTTGAGGTTGTTGTTCACAAGAATAAAGTTAAAAGAGTATTTGTGGATGGAGGTGTTGGTCTAAAAATTTGCACCATTCGGTTAGTCAGAAACTTGGGTTACTTAGAGGATTCCATTGAAAAGACAAAGGGTGTAACCATAAAGACCATATGATGATCAAGAGCAGGTGTCTTAAGGCATAATCAAGCTACCTATCCAAGTAGGATCTACCATTGCTAAAACCACATACCAAGTGTTGGATCTTGACCTTCCTTATAACATTCTTCTAGGATGACCATGGATTCATTCCATCCAAGCTATAGCTTCCACATACCACCAATGTGTCAATTTTCCCTTTGAGGATAAAAAAGCTACCATCCATGGTGATCCTAAGACGTTCTACTATTGTAAGAAAATTGAAGCCAAATTTTACAAGATCTCACAAATACAAAAGAATGATGAAGGGCCCACATCCTCCTCCTCATTTTTTGACCCATCTTCCTTGGCATCTACCTCAGAATAAAAAATGTCCATTATACAGAACATACCAGACATCAAGGCAATGATAAAGGATAATGGATGTGGGGATTATAATCTAAAGAAGGATACTTTTGTGCTTGGAGAGTTACCTCTTTCCCTTAAATCTCACGGGAAACCCCAACCTATCAAAAAGGTAGCTAAAAAAATGAAGGTAGCATCCACCACCTTCACCAAGTGGGGAGACTTGAACAAAGAGGCCATCAATGAAGAAGAAGTATCCAAATTGTTGTATCAGGATGACAAACCCATACTTGTTCTTCCAATGGAAGATCATAACAAGGGCTTATAGCTAATGATGGGGTGGGGATATAACAAGAATGAAAAGTTGGGGTAGAATGACAATGATTTGCTAGAACCCTTGCTCCTAAGAAACGAACAAAGAATCTTGGCTTGGGATGTACCACTAGCAAGGTGACCCTTCTTGGCAAGGGTACTTCTAATAAATTGGTCAAAGCTTCCTCTTGGTTACCTACATCACTTTATAATACCCTAGATGACTTTCCCCTTGACGTCACTAACTTGTTTGAGGATACCTCCATCTTTATGATAACCACAACATCCTTTACCTCAAACAGCCAAATCTCTAAACTGAAGCTAGTACAACCCCAACTAATCAGTTGAGACCAATGAGGACCACTAATTTTGGATGTGTTCAAAAACAATGAAGTGATCTCTGAATTTATGGGACTTTGTGATAACTTTCCATGTGGGGATCATAAAGTAGGGTTTGACATAGAGCTAGATATACATGTATACTATGGGGAGATGATTGAATACCTCAGTCACAAAATAAATGACATGAGAATATTATGTATATCTTTAAGTGAAAACCACACTGTGACACTTTCTAATCACAAAATAATAAAAAGAAAGGACACATCTAAAGGTAAAAACCTTGTTGAGGCATTAGAGGATGAGGGATTCAATCTTTCTCTTAGTGCACTGCATCTAGAGAAATCAACGGTACTTGCAAAGAAAGAAAATCTAGTGAATGTAGGAACGAAGGAGGCACCTAAGATAACCTTCTATGTTAAATAATTATTAGGTGAAGAATAGAAAAACTTGGCACTGTTCCTTAAATAGCGAAGGGAAAACTTTGCATAGTCCTACATAGATATGCCTAGACTTGAACCTAAAGTGGTTGTACACTACCTAGTAGTTTATCTTGAAGTAAAACTAATAAAATAGAAACTAAGAAAGATGCACCCTCAAATAGCATTATTGGTTAAGCTAGAATTACAAAAACTCCTTGACGTTGGATTTATCTGACCAATTGACTATCCTGAGTGGGTTTCCAACTTGGTGCTAGTCTCTAAACCCAATAGGGGCATCAAAATATGCACTGACTTTAGGGACTTGAACAAAGCATGTCTAAAAGATGGCTTTCCTCTTTCAAACATCAATATCATTATCAATTTAACTGCCAGACATGAAATTTTATCACTCATGGATACATTTTTAGGTTATAGCCAAATCATGATTGCTAAGGAGGACCAACACAAAACAACATTCACATGTCTATGATCTTGAGTGGGTTTCCAACCTGGTGCCAATCTCTAAACCAACTGGGGGAATCAAAATATGCACTGACATTAGGGACTTGAACAAAGAATGTTTGAAAGATGACTTTCCTCTTCCAAACATTGATATCATTATCAATTTAATTGCTGGACATGAAATGTCATCACTCATGGATAGATTTTTAGGTTATAACCAAATCATGATTGCTAAGGAGGACCAACACAAAATAACATTCACATGTTCATGGGGAATATACTATTGGAATATGATGTTGTTTGGGTTAAATAATGTTGGAGCAACCCATCAGAGGGAGATGACCCTAATATTTCACGACATGATCCATAAAACTATCAAAGACTATGTGGATGATATTCTAGCTGAATGAAAGACAAGGAAGGGACATGTAGAGGTACTGGGACCAATCTTCGACAGACTTGAAGAATACAAGATGTGACTGAATCTGAAAAAAGGGTCTTTGGGGTCACATCAGGCAAGCTCCTTGGGTACATAGTCTCACAAAGATGGATCAAGATAGATCCAACCAAGGTTAAAGCAATTCTGGACACAAAGCCACCACAAACATTAAAATAGATGAGAGGTCTACAAGGAAGGTTACAATCTGTTAAGAGATTCATAGTGCAACTGTTAGACAAGATCCATCCCTTTTCTCACCTCCTCCACAAAGGAATAACATACAAGTGGGATGAGAAATGCGATATAGCTTTTCAAAGAATCGAGGACTATCTATTGACACCTCCTATTCTCATGCCACCAATACCAAACAAGCCTCTAATCTTGTATATCTTGACCACATCAACAACATTAGGTGCTCTTCTTACCCAACACGATGAACAGGAAAGGAAAGAGCAATCTACTATATCAACAAGACTTTGGTAGGATATGAAATAGATTACTTATCCATCAAGAAGGCATGCCTAGCAGTAGTCTTTGCTTCACAAAAATTCAGACACTATATGCTTGCACATCAAATCAAGCTCATTGCTAAAATTGTCCCATTGAAATATCTGTTGTCCAAAGTAACTCTCACTGGGTGAATGGCCAAGTGGGTAATGATATTAAAAAAATTTGACATAGAGTATGTGGAGTGTAAGGCTATTAAGGGACAAGCAATTACAAATTATCTAGAAGAGGCATCCATCTATGTAGAGAACCCTTTGGTATCTGAGTTTCCTGATGAGTTAGTGTTTGTTCTTGACATAGCAAATTAGTGGAAAATGTACTTTGATGGATCATATACCAAACATAGATCACGAGTAGGCATTCTCTTTATCACCACACAAGGAGATTGTATTCCCAAATCACACTGGCTATCCTTTCCATGCACCAACAACATTGTCGAGTATGAAGCTCTTATAATAGGATTAAGAATTGCAACACAATAGAAAATCCAAGGATTAAGGGTTTACATAGATTCACAACTGGTCATAAATCAAGTCAATGATGATTGTTAGACAAAAGATGACAAACTCACACCTTACAAGAAGATGGTAGAAAATCTTAAAGGATTTTTCATCGATATAACCTTTGAGAAAATACCCCGTGTTAACAATCGAGCAGTTGATGCCATGGAAACCATTGGGTCCTTGTTATACATGTCGCACAATGTCCTTCAATGAAACTTTATTGTAGAATAGCTTCTCGTACCAACTTTTGAGATCCCTGAATCAAAATTTGTGTATGAAATCATTGGTCTTGATTCCCCATGGTATCATGACATATTCACCTACCTAAATAGAGGTATCCTCCCCAATTACATTAATTCCAACCTTAAGAAAACCTTTGTCAAGAAAGTGTCCCAATTCGTTATCCTAGGAGATAACTTTTACCGTCGAAGCATCAAGGGGACATTATTACGATGTATCAACCAAGAGGAAGCCTTAACTGTGTTAATGAAAGTACATGAAGGCATTTGTGGTTCACATTCTAATGGTATGACCTTATCCAAGAAACTATTGAGGACAAGGTATTACTAGCCAACCATGGAACATGAAGCTCATCAGTTTGTGAAAAAGTGTATACAATGTCAATAGCATGGGGACCTTATCCATGCTCTAGCTCAAGAACTCTAATCGATTGTTACACCTTGGCCTTTCTCGCAATTGGGACTTGACCTCATAGGAAATATTACACCCACCTCATCTAATGATCACAAATTCATCATAATAGCCACTGAGTACTTTACAAAGTGGGTGAAAGCTATCCCTATAACTTACATCATGGGGAAACAAATCTCCAAATTCATCTTGAACTATGTTATTTGTCACTATGGTATTCCACAAGCCCTTATCTCAGATAACGAAACACATTTCAAAAATTAGGATGTAAAAGAGTTATGCCAATTATTCAACATCCAACATTGGTTCTCTACTCCCTATTACCCCTAGGGTAATTGTTAAGTTGAGGTTTCAAACAAAACCATTCTTAAAATCCTCAAGAAGACAATCAATGAAGTTGGTCGTGACTAACATTTACAATTAAATCTTGCCTTATGGGCCTATAGAACCAGTATCCACACACCTACAAGTGCAACCCCCTTTTACTTAGTCTATGGATCTGAAGCCATCCTACCCATTGAGGTCGAGCTCCCCTCACTAAGAGTGTCACTGCAAAATCTAATCACTAATGAAGAATATATGGTGTCTTCGTTGAATGAGTTAGAGTTCTTGGATGACATAGTCTTGATGCCTTGAGTCATATGCAGGCATACCAAAACCGACTGAAACAAAGCTACAACAAGAAAATTAAGAGTCAGTCCTTCCAAGTGGGAGATCTTGTCCTAAAGCAAAATCAAAAGAACATGCTAGATTAGGATAGCAAAGGGAAGTTTGAGCCTAATTAGTTAGGACCATTTGTTGTCACAACAAGCTACAAATCAGGAGCCTATCGGTTATCAACACCTGAAGGAGAACCCTTGTAGGAATCAATAAAAAATTTTCATCTCAAAATTTTTTATGCTTAGGATTGAAGGGTGTAAATCCGAAAAATACAAAAAAAATTAAAATATAACAAATATCCAAAAAAATATGAAAAAAGATTGAAAATATTAAAGAAAAAAACTGTCCTCTAGTGAAAACATTTATTATGAGAATTAAATTAAGAATCACAAGAAACTCACATTACTGGCTAAAAATATGTTCTCTTAGCTTCATATCTTGCCTTAATTATCTAATTTATTTTCCTATTTAGAAAATTGTCTATGGGTAAACTTTAGAAAACACGTGTAAATAAAATTAATTAGAAAGGAAATCAAACATTTCTTGATAATCACTCCATGTAGTTCCTTTTAAACAAATAATATTTAATTATGCAATCTAAATTTAAAAATTTCTACTAACAAAAATATAGATTGAAACAAGTACTTTAAGAGAAGTTCAATAAAGTATAAACATGTATTATATAAGCATAGTCAATATATATGTCTAGATCTCTTAGTCCATGAAATACTGAAATATAGATAGTCAATGGAATGTACTAAAACATCTAGAGACATAGTCGACATATAAATAAATACATATCATAGTTCATGAAATACTGAAACAACTCTATATCCATGAAATACTATACAACATAATCATAGTCAGGTGGCATTTATAAAATCATGAAATTGAAATTTTAAATCTAGATTAAAGTGTGCATAAATTACCATATGATCATTACTCATTTGCTCCCACATTTTGTTGTCTAGGTGGTATAGCTATTGATTTATGACCAAAAGTCTTAGTTGTTAACTCCTAGATATTCAAATAAAGTATAAATTAGTTAAAAAATATTTATCGAAACATGTTTAGTTACCATATAAAAGTCCTAGAAATTGTATAGAATTTTTTCTAAAGTTTAGGACCTGAAATGATGTGGATGAATTATGAAATTATCCTTGACCAGTAGCTTGACTAGTACTTATCCTAGTAGTGTTATCATCCTGCATACATATATGGACATGCATAAATATATAAATTCAATAAATGATTTTAAAATTTTAAAATAATATACATCTAGTGAATTCAAAATATAAATTTAGTATAATTTTTGAAAATACACATTGATAATTGCTCATGCATAACAAATAATGATGGAGGAGAACTCACCACACCTTGTGGTTAGTCAAAAATGGAATTCACATGACCTCCTTGCTATAGCATATTTCACTTGTAGTTGAATTAAATTATAAAAGTAAATTAAAACATATCTAAGATTTAATGAAACGTTAAATTAGAACTAGATACATATGGTTTTAGGGTCAATATATCAGTTTACCTCATAAGGTGTATCAAGTTGTAGAACTATCAATGCAATTTTTTTTTGATAAAATTGAGATGATGTCTTGATGCCACTCATCTACACCAATCAATTTTGGAAGTTTGGAGAGATTGCTAAAGTTTATCATTGATGATGTTGTTTGGCAACATGAGCATGAATTATGCATAATGGTGTAGTATAGTGTTGTCATTGATGTCAACATTGTTGCAGATTCTTTTGACTAGTTATAATAGGTTTTTGAAATGTTAAGAATGATATTTGTACAAGTTGAGTTGGTTCGAAAAGTTCAGTTGCATAGAAATTTGACTGAGTGTCAAATCTGCCAGTTTAGTGTTACAATGCATTAGTTTTTGGGTCTGCACCACTCTGCAAATGAAGATATCGCTTTGCGCTTCTAACATTAATTTGGTGGATGTTAGATGCACCTAAATCCAAGATTTCATCTTGATTGGAGAAATAGTTTGAGAAATATGAGTAACAGAGTTCAACTTGGCAATTCACATTTTTTTTGTACAATGTGTTTATGTGGAAGAATCCACACTTCTACACGAATGAGTTTTTGTCTTGCAATGTTGAAGATAAGTTTCCAGATGTCAATTGAGCATGGATTCTAGATGGTATCAAGTTTTGAGGTCCACGTGTTGAGATGTGGATACACAAATGAAGGTTTTTGTATTTAGGTCTTATATGGAGTCGACCTAATATGTTTGAAGGTATGCGAAGGATAAATATGTGTTGCTATATTATATGGGATCTATTATAGGTCCATGTCGACCTATCTTAAGGTGTTTTGAGATTTAAATTGTGGCGTGTGTTATGGATGATAAGTTTTGGAGCCGACAAGTTACATTTTGAGTATTACATCTAATTAGGCTGACCTAATTGATGTTATACTTGATACAAATATATATATGCTAAGATTGTTTTTGATGTTTTGGTGTATTGGATGCGACATGTATTGTGTGTGATGAAAAATTGAGTAAATCAGTGTGAAGTTGAAGATCAAAATTGTGTGAATGAAGAGCGAGGCAGAGTGTTGAACCAGAATTAGATAAAGTCTGTTATTGTGCTTCAATGGAACTGTAATTCATGCATGCATAAGATGCAATTGTAAAAGTTCAAAATAGGCTATGAGCCACCATATTTATTCTATATTTTTCTCTGTGGATAGTGAGTCCACCTACAGTGAGCATTTTTGTAATATACTATAATCGGTTATAATATATTGTGAGCTAACCCTCACCGTGGTTTTTACCATTTTGGGTTTTCCACGTAAAAATATCGATGTTCATGTGTTATGTGATGTTGTGGATGTTTTCATGCTCTATTTGCTTACTATAGTTGAATATGCATTAGTGATTGGATGGTTAATGTTTGGATGGCTTAAGAAAATATTGATTCACCCCCCTCTTAGTATTCTGGGTGTTCAACAAATAGTTCATATTAATATACATAATTCATGTTATTAAATATAAAATTTGATATGTACATTATGCACTTGAAACAAATTAAAATGTGACATGTACTTATGTAAAACGATCATCGAAACAATACATCCACATATGATTCAACCTATGATGTAGGAGTAGGGCCATAATATGGTTGATTAAAATTCTAGCATAAATGTGGTGTCGACATGTGTGAGGTGCTAGGACCAATTGTACCATCTCCTCCATGCTCTCTACTGTTGACTTTAGTTTCCATGTGGGTAGTTTGTTTAGTGATATTTCTCGAGAGCACACTCAATGCTCCTAATGATGAAACCACTGCCTAGCGTTCAATGCATCTAGGAATACTAGGCGTTTAGGGGGAACAACAATGGGTGGAGTAGGAGTGGGTCAATTTGGATTGACATATGCCCCTGCTCTATACTATGGTATGCCACCACCAATTCCCTGGAATGATCTAATATCAAAATAATTATTTTTAAACCCATTTCAAACTCTACCCATAATTTCCTCAAAAAATATAATGGCACCTCACAATTAGTGTATGGTGGATGATCAAATACCATCCACCATCACTTCAAAAATTGTGTAGAAATATGAGGATGCCCACACCACATAATTGAAATTATTTTTTGTTGTTGGAGGTATAAGTTGATTAGTCGTAGGATTAATGAAATATGGGGCTATAATTTGTTTGGTAATATGAAGATCAAGGATCTCTCTACACGAGAGTCCATTTGCATATTATCGCCTCCTATCCTCCCTTCAAAGGCAGAATCTATCTAGTTCCACATTAATGGACATAAGAGAATCAACAATAGTTTGTATTGAAAATGCAGACCATACTAGATGGAAGGGTATATGAAACTCATTTTGGATCAAATTATTTTTTTCTTGAATTGTTTATATTTTCATTTATGTTTTCTTGCAAGCGAGCCTCATTAGATGGAGGGGTTGGGGGGTGTTGAGGTGGGGTATTTTGAGGTGGAGGGATCATCTATTACAAATTGATATTGTGATTGTAGTCAATCCATTGGACCTCCTACATGTTTACAATTAGAAGAAAAATAAATTCATATTTAATTACTCAAATGTAAATATCCATGCATTGAAAACTTACAAATATGGGACAATTAAGTTTTCTATAAAATTATCTTATGGAAAGTTTTTTTAATGAGTTAAATATTATAAATCAACATCATATGGAGGAGGTTGATGTTGCACATTTAGTTGTTGCAATATATCATGTTGATACTACACACACAATATATGAGATCAAGTGTATCTACGGAATCTTTTATTATGCCGAGTATCAGTTGTAGAGGGAAAAATGTTTCTCCGTAAACATTAACACTTTTTCAAAAAACTTGACATCCTTGTTGGCTGTCATGGTGGCGGATACCAGGTAGTGGAAGACAATGAGGCGCATGTGACATGAGTAACGCCAAAAGTTAAAGAAATTAAAGCGTTGTGTAACGGTCTTTCGTGAGTTTTTAATCGCTTAGTAGTTAGAAAGGTGACCCATTATTTAGGCATATACTGGTGAATCATAAACTAGTGAATCCTCCATGGTTGGCATAAACAACAGCTTAGCAATGAGGACGACGATAAGCACAATAAAAAATCTGAGGAGGAGCGAGGCGAGGCAATGAGAGCAGGCATCCTATGTACAGGGTCTATGCAATCGAATAATGAGGTCTTCTAATTCATCGACAGAAATGTTTCCACACTCGATATCCGGACGAAGGTAGTTCAATCATTTTGTTTGTGAAATCGATATCTGGAAGAATGTCGATGCAGAATAATTATGTTTGTGAAATCGACTCAGTTTTCTCAATCTCTGCAGCATCTTCAAATATGGCAACTTCTTCCGCTCGGCCTCAACTAATTCAACGGAATCTTCAAGTTCGCTTAAGCATATAGCTTTTTGTCTGTTATATGCATTTTTTTCTTTAGTACTCAACGAGCATATTATGTAGTCCCTCTTATAAATTCTTTTGTTGAAGTGATTACTAACTTCAGAATTCCTACGCTGTTGGTTGCTCTGTAGAGAGCACTACAATCTGAATATGAATTTCTTATCTTTCTTCTTCAACTTAAACTCCAACAGACTTCAAGCTCTTAAACTTTAAGTTTACACTGTCTTACTGGAGAGATCGACTCTTAATAAACCGGGTTTAAGTGATCAAGCTTTGTCGCATCATGGGAAATACATATATTTGAATGTACATATAAATGAACCAGAGAAATAATCTGTTGGAATGATACCTAGGCGTAGTGGAAATGAAAAAGAGTTATATAGGAGGCTTGAAATAATTTGATGGAGAGAAGATGCTTAACTGGTTCAACGTGAGGCCACCCATATCTGACTCCATATAGCTAGATTTTTACCTTGCATGTCAAAACATAACTGTATGCTCAATATAGTAGACTGCAGTAAAAGAGCATTGTCAGATCATGACGCCATAACTGTGCTCAAGCATTCAATGCACGGTTATAGTTTTATTTTGAAGTAGAAAATAAGCAACCCATTTTATGGTGATTGAAAGAATTTCCTTTGCATAGCTAATAAATAATAAATAGTAATAATATTTAAAAATTTGTGTTGGGATAAAGAGTTGAGATTATTAATAGATACTTCTGGAAATGGGTAATTTGTTGGATAACTGTGCAAATTGCAGTAATAGTTGAGATTATTAATAGATACTTCTGGAAACAGGTAATTTGTTGGATAATTGTGGAAATTGCAGTAATACTAAGACAAATATTTTGAATCGGTTAATGCTCTGCCAATTTATTTGGATCTTTATGACCGTGGTTTTCATTTTGCAAGTGTAGATTTAATCTGAGCCTGTGGATCCAACCTCTGTTAAATTCAATTTTCATGCAAAAGGGAAGAATTGGTGTTTCTAATTCTGATGATACTCTACTACAGCCTGCTGTAAATAGGAAAAGTTTCAATTCTTCAAACCAACTTAATTTTTTTGAGAAATTTTTTTTAAGTTCTCTATTATATCTTTGTTTTTTTTGGAAAAAAAATATTAAATAATATAAATTATTTTGTGGTAAAATAGCTCATTATACAGTGACTTCTGTAGCACAATAATATATGTCTAGACTATTATAGTATTTGGGGTTCTAAATGGGCTTGTGTGTGAACACCGAATACGTAATCAGAGAGGTTTTATTATAACATTTCTTATATGAAAACAAAATATACCTACTTAAACGGTGCTCTTAGGATAGGAACCATTTCTATTGTATGTACACAATACAATCATACACTTGTAGACATGCGATATAGTCTAAACTGTTAAAGGGGACTTTGTGTTTGTATGGTTCTCACATTTATATTTTATTACAATTTCCTACATTCTTCTTAAAGGTGCTTGAGGAATTAATTGCAGTTGATTTATGTTATCCGCTGTTAATGTTGTTGTGAAATTTTTGTTTGGAAAACATGTATGTTTTGTGAATAGGTCAAAAACTTTGAACTCCAATCTCGATATATACCAAATAACATCTAAAATTGTTGATTAGATGTCAATATTAGTTGCTCACTTTGTAAACCTAAATAGATTATGATCTAGTTTTGTACTATCTATCATTTCATTCTTGGAACCTTTTAAGTCTAATTAACTCCAACTTTTACTATGTATTGCCTAAAAAACAATTTAGAACGTTCTATTCAATAAAGAATAATATTAGACATGCATTACATATGATAATGTTATGAATCTCCTTTACTTCTAATATAATGGTAAGATGTATTATAAATCTTATCTTTATTAGTCTTGCATTGAATCTAAACTCTCATCATAACTATTAATTATGAAATTTAATCTTGCATTTAATCATGATTAGAGGCAAAAGCAAGAAATATCAAGAGTTCGACAAATAGATTGAGAATAGGAAGAACTTTATGTTATGGTTGATGGGGTTTGTTTGAATGTTATTTAAAACATAGTTTTATATTTTATCTAATAGATAGCTTAAAGTATATGTATTGAGGAATCTGTTAGGAAAAAAATTCTGATTATGGTAAGATCTTAATTACTGCAATAAGAGTTGATCATATATAGTAGAAAATGACTTTAATATTTCAAGAGTGATATTAGAAAAATCATAGATCACTCACCACTGGATAAGTGGAAGTGTTCAGTTATTTGTTTTATTTGGTTTTCTAATCCCACTGAATAAGTGAAATTCACTCACCACTGAATAAGTGGAAGTGTTCAATTATTTGTTTTATTTGGTTTTCTAACCCCACTTAATAAGTGAAATTCACTCACCACTGAACAAGTGGAAGAGTATTTGATTATTCAATATTGATGGAGTTGAATGAATGTATATATAGACGGCAGAGGTAAATATCTAAGTTGTCTAAGGTTGAAAGAATTAAGAGGAAACAACAAGATTTTGCCAATATTGAATATTCTTTGTTTATCTGGAAAAAATATGGTAGAGTAGTACAAACAATAGTCAAAATATTATTCCTAAAAAATTTATCCACAAAGAAAAAAGAAACTTGTCAATATCGATAGCTTAATACGTATACATTTAATCATGAAAGGGGAGAATTTCATATTACTTGCACTTTACTCCCCCATGGATCTACTCAAGAATGGATTAATTTTGCAATCTTATGTGTCTTGGTCTTAGAAAGTTTGATTTGTTTTTCTATTTCACAAGCACTATAGTGTCATTAGGAAAAATAGAAAATCAAGTTATCATGAAAATGAAATTATTAAAATTTATTAACATCACTATGATGAATTGTGCAGCCTTAGACTATTGAAAAACAAAACAATAGAAGGAAAAAATCAACAAAATTATGGTGTTTATCAGTGAAGTTAAGAAAAAAAGGTAATTGAATTTATATTTAATTTTTTCAATTCAAGTTGAATTATATTTTATATGATTATGTAGAATTTATAATAATAAAAAACTTTGTGTCATAGTATCAGACTTGGTTATCAAGAACCATAGCAAATATTTTTTGTAATTTCTTATTATATATTAATATATGTCGGCTTTATGCCTTTCGCCAAAAAAATAATAATAATAAAAAACTTTGTAGAATGTTATCTATTTCAACTGACCAAAATATGCCAAGAGTTATCCTTCTCCAGGTGCCTATTTTTATCATTTTTTCTTAGTGCAATAGGCGCCTCAATAATGATAACTCTCGGCGTATTTCATATATATTAATATTTAATATATGTATTCTAGTTTTAAAATCATTCGAGAGGTTTACTCATGCATTCTATGAGAATGGGAAGAATGGTTATTTCATGGCACAAAAAATTATTTGCAAAGGGAGAAAATAGACTAGGGTTTTAATTAGGGTATCATGTTCGAACTTATTTTGTAAAAAAAATAATGAAACATAGAATGTGTTATAAACGTATGATTATTACACTTAAACTAGGTTAGATTCTAGTCCACTTTTTCCTTCAACCCTAAATTCTAAAAGTAAACCCTAATTTCTAAATTTATACCCTAAATATAGAACAAAAAAATACATAAAAGGCCAAAAAACTAACCTAGAGATCTCTAAAAAGTGTGAAGTTGGTGAGAGGACGTGGCAAGTGAAAAATATTGGTGGCAAGAGGTGCAAAAGCGGGTACCCATTCTTGCTTATCACTCTTTGGTCACTACTATTGCGATGAAATGATCCCATAGTAATTTTTTAAAAAAGTAAACACTTCTAGAAAATGTGTACCTATTTAGGATGGGATCTTGAATCGTAATGGATACCCATTCTGATTTCAGGCTTGGGTTCCCGTTCCTAAATGGTTACCCATTTTTTTACCCATTCTTATCAAGATTTTTTTTTCTTGAAACTTCCCCTATATGTGGACCCAACTTCTTTCTTCTACCCATTAGAGCATGATCTTGGCATTGCGAAGCAAGTCATTTTTTCAATTTTAGAGGTCATTTTGGGATGTGTATATATCCTAGATTTTGGTGAATTTTCTCCTAATTTTTGAAGGGTTTTTGAAGAACATATTGAAGCATCTATCATTCAAATTTTAGAGGAATTGGAGTAGAATTAAGTGATTCATTGTAGAATTAAGGTTTTTGCCAAATTTACTTTGGAAGTACATATCTCTTAGGTCTGGGTGATTTTTTTCTTGATTTTTGGAAGATATTTTACTAATATATTGAAGTGTTTACAATCCAAATTTTAGAGGAGTTGGAGCATAAATACACAATTTATTGTAGAATTAGGGTTTCCAACAAATTCACTCTCAAGGCCACAAATTAGCTAAATTCTTAAATATTTTTTTAGGAAAGTGAGATCTAGGCCTTGATAAACTACAATTTTTTTTAGATCATTTAAATTTCATTTGTGTGATTTATTGCAAAAAAAATCTAGATCTTCTTCACAACAAGAAATAGAAAAAGAAGAAACAAAAAAGAAACAAGAACAAGAAGTAGAAGAACAAGAACAAGAGAAAGAACATGAAGTAGAAGAATAAGAACAAAAGCAAGAGCAAGAACAAGATTAAGAGCAAGAGCAAGAATAAAAGCAAAAAAAGAGAAAGAAAAAGAACAAGAGAAAAATGCGAGAGAGAGAGTACAAGAAGCAGTAGAAGAAGAAGAAGAACTTATTCACAACAAGAAATAGCAAAAGAAGAAACAACAAAGGAACAAGAACAAGGAGAGATAGAGAGAGAGAGAGAGAGAGAGAGAGAGAGAGAGAGAGAGAGGCAAAAGAAGAAACAAAAAAAGGATTAAGAACAAGAAGTAGAAGAGCAAGAACTAAAGAAAGAAAAAGAAAAAGAACATGAAGTAGAAGAACAAGAAAAAGAGCAAGAGCAACAACAAGATTAAGAGCAAGAGCAACAACAAGATTAAGAACAAGAGAAAGAACAAGAGCAAGAAAAAGAGAAAGAAAAAGAACAAGAACAAGAGAAGAGAAAAGAGAGAGAGAGAGAGAGAGAGAGAGAGAGAGAAGCAATAGAAGAAGGGAAAAAAGGAGATGAAGAAGAAAAATAAAAGAAAAAGAAGAAAAAGATTAATATTTTATGCATTGAGGAAAATGATTTTGTAAAGAAGAGGGCAACATTATGTCCCTAACCCTATAATGTGTATTGTGTTATGAGTAGTTGGATTGTGGCTACCTTAACTCTTAAATAAGTTACATAATCATTATTATAATCATATATATGTATTTAGGTCACCCTAGGTGTTATACTTAAGTATCTAAGTCAACCTAGGTGGCATCTAAGGCATAAGTATGGTATATATGAGGTATAGGTTAGTTATTATCATCATGCAGGGTATTGTGTTCTTAGTGAAGAATATTGGAGGTATCCCCTTAAAGTGGATTAAGAGGCTTCCCCTCGAAGTGACATATTATTATCAATGCATAAATGCATTCTTATGTTAGATTCTATGTACTTTGAAATTTATTCTCATGTTAGATTCCCACACATATCAAAGTGGGGATAAAATACAATGGTGAAATTAACATACCCATGTTATTTCCAATTTAGTTTTGTCCACACTTTAATGAGAGCATCCTTAATGTAGTAACATATCGACAAATGTCATAATCCTTGTGTTAAGCCCAAACCATGCTCTAATTTTTATTTCATATATATTTCACCCTATTTGCACCATTTTCTATACATTTGCCATCTATTCATCATTATTATACCCTCATTCACACTTACTCCCATGCATTCATACTTACTTTTGTGTATTTGCTCCTTGCCTCAAAATTATCATTTTATGCTAGGGTGAAGTGGCTTGGGATTGACATGGTTTGATCCCATGACATGTAGGGATGAATCTAAAATTTAAATAATTAAATTTCAAATTCAAAATTTATGTCCCTTTGCATTGGTTGTTATAGACAAACTTAACATGCATTTGTGTAACATGTTATCTCATGATAACTAAAGACATTCAATGTGCAACTAATTCACATATGATTAAAAGGAGAAAATCATTAAATCACACTTTAATTTCTAAAGGAATACAAAAAATCAATTCTACATTTGCATATAGGCCATTTACGTGGATGAATGATGTCTTCAATATCACTCATCTTTGTTAATTTGACTTGCCAATGAAGTTGACCTAAGAAACACACTCACTTATTAAGTCAATAAATTCCCTAATAGTATTCCTAGACACCACCTTGATGGACTCAATTATTGAAAATAAAAAGATGAATGAGTTTACAAGCGTACACTTTGATGGATCGACAATCAACCTTACAATACTTAGATCTAGACCACAACATTTTCTAATATTATAGATGTAACTATCATTGAAATGAATCAATTCATCATATCTATAATATTCTTCCATAACCACTTTTAAAATTAAATACTTCTAATCCTTTTATTTAATTCCCACTTATTCCAACACTAATTAATTTAATTATATACTTATTAATACATCTGATTAATGTAAAGCGATTTATTTCTTTACAAAATTCGAAACTATTGAAATCGCGTGGTTTGCGTGCTTAACCGCAGTCCTGAATGCCCACTCACGTCAATACAACTTTCTAACCTATTTTAATGTGGGGCCCTCAAAAACTATATTTTTAGTATCATTAAGACTTTTATAAAGCGGACTTCAAATTTTATGTAGAGCGAGGTAATCTCATTGTAAAACTTTAAAACTAAACCAAGAACACAGAAAAAACACGCCTCATAAAACTGGGCATTTATCGGAAGTACAAGTAGATCTACAGGGAGTATAAACTTTCAGGCCAATTAGGTACCAATCGAGTTTAAGTGTTAGCTGATCTTTCAAGCTGCCGGATGCGAAAAATCGTGTTTAATTTGGTGAAGTATTGCCTTTGAAAGATTAAATTTACCCATTACGGTATTAAATTCGTTCCCAATCTTTCAATGCTTCAAAGTTACGGGATTCTTTGGTTTCTATGCACTTAATCGACTCCAGGATTAATTTGTTTGTGAAAATTTGGTGGCAATCGGGGTCATTTGGGCTATTTTATTAGCGTTCTGGTCGTTTTTCTGGCTTAAAACCTTGGAATTAGTGAGAAAATCTCGAGGCCTTGGAAGGAATTAATGCTGCAGATGTTGGATTATGGCAGGATACGAGTATGCTGTCATTTTTTGCACTTTTATGTCATGCAGTACGATTAGGGTTTTTTCGAGCTTTTTGAAGTCATTTGAAACGCGCTGCAAGATTCAGAATGCGTTTCCTATTCTGTAGCTTTACTTGATTGAAATAGTAAGCTATAAATGATGATTTTTTCCAAATTCAAGCTAATCTGGTGAAGAAAAGTATTTTAGCTGTCAAATTTGTTCTCGTTTTGGCCAAATTTAGCAAGATCAAAGACCCTCAAGTCTTTTGTATATCCAAAAATCAATCTCTTTCCTTAACTGTCACCCAGAAGAGATATTATTTCTTCGACAAGTAGAAGACAGGGTTAGGGTTAAATTGTAATATAGTTAACCTGTGAATGTATTATTCAGCTAAAGTTGGCAAGCCGATGCAAGCAGAACTGTTATTTTAATTTCCTTTTCTTAGTGGTAGGGAGGATTAAGTTGAGCTGTGGAATCATTGGTCATTCAGTTCAAGGTGGTTATTTGCAGTGAAAATTCTACTGTTAGTTTGAAGAAGCAGTTTTAAGACTCTGAAGATTGGAAGAGTAACTCCATAAGGTTACTGGTGAGCTTGTTCCAATTCTTGGCATTTTTTATTTGCTTGGGAAATCTTGGGTGAGGTTATGGGTTGCATTTGTCGTAGTGTTGGGTAAATGAATGTTTGGGTATTGTTGAGATTTTAAATCTGGTGGTTTTGGAGATGATGGCATCAATTAGGAGAACATTATCTCCAGCAACACATGAACGTTCCATCCAAAATGGAGATGTGTTTTCTGTTTCATCGCCTTCACACAAATTTTCATCTCCTTTGTGTCATTCCTCTTCAGCTGCCCTGCCGACTACAGCCTCTGTTTTCTCCTCAATTGGTTTTCTACCAGTTTGGGTTGTGGTTTCGTATGTTCGTGCCTTTCTAATTGGCATTCATCCATCAAAATCATGCCGGTCGTCAGAGAGATCTAAGGCAAAAGTGCAGGTTTGGAAGAGACCGTTGCTTCATTTTCTCCTATGTTTTGTTCTTGGGATTTTAATTGGGTTCACCCCTTTTAGCATGGAGACCTTTTCTATAAATCTTGCCTCCAAACACCAAGATTTTGCATTTGAAACCAAGACAACAGAAGGGACAAATCCCCAGCAAGAATTTAACCAAGTTGGAAACAGAGGAAGGACAATTGAAGCTATAAAGGTGGAGAGCGCAAATAAGTTAGAATTAGAGGTTCAGCAGGAGAAAGAGGCGGACGTGTTAGCTGTATCTAGTAAGAAGATGGATTCTTTCGTTGGATTATCGCCAGTTCGGATCTTAGATTTTGTTCCCCGCAAATTGCTTATTGTTGTGACTCCAACCTACAACCGTGCATTTCAGGCATTTTATTTGAATAGGCTAGCTCACACTTTAAGGCTTGTTGCACCACCTGTTCTCTGGATTGTTGTTGAGATGCCTGCTCAGTCCATGGAAACAGCAGACTTGTTGAGGAAGACAGGAGTAATGTATAGGCACCTTGTTTGTGACAAGAATGTGACAAATATCAAAGATCGTGGCATTCATCAACGGAACACAGCTCTTGCTCACATAGAGCAGCATCGGCTTGATGGCATTGTGTACTTTGCAGATGATGATAACATGTATACACTGGAGCTGTTTGAGCAACTGAGAGATATTAGGTTTGACATATTCTCATGATCTCATCTTCATATCTGTTTGTCTTTCATATTATATGCCTTCGTAAATTTCTTTTTGGGCTAAATTTTTCATTTTAGATATTACAACCCTTACCAAACTTGTTTTTCTTGGGCATGTACAGGTTAACATGAATTCAATTTATTGATAACATGATTCCTTGTGTTCTTCACTCTATCTTTGTTGCGATTTACAAGTGTTTTATTGTATTTGGAGAAAATGTTTATTTCTTTCGTGCATGTCTGAAACATTCAACCAAAACATTTTGAGTGGTGATGTAAAATGATTTCTGTTCTGCAGTTCTGTAACACAAATTTTTTCTAAACATTGACGTCACATTTAGAAATTACCTTTCTGTGCTCTCAGAATTAATGAATGACTATTTAGTATTTTATATGACTAATGGAAATGCAAATAGCAGGGAGGGGCAATTTTTTAATTTGGTCTTAATTATTCCTGCAGTGATTTTATTTTTTTGTCCTGTTTTACTCTCCTTGCAAGAAAAGAGGGACCTGCATTAAACATATTGTTAAAATTCTAGAAAATGAGGCCCCTCTAGTAAACCCCATTTCAGATTTGACTGGACTCACTTCCCAAGTATTTAGTCCTCCAAGATATTCACAAAAATATCATAGCTGCTACCAAGAGTTTATCAACTATCAGATTAAATCCATCTTTGCAGTCAGAGCCACCATTTATTGTTTAAAATAGAAATCTCTGGACTTCGAAGGGACTAGATTCAAATCAAACAAGAATTCATAAAGATTTGGCCATCCTGTTTGATGTCTATCTTATTACTGATAGTTGTGTTGATTGCAGGTTTCTTTATACTCAACTTGAGCTTGAGCTGTTTTCCTGATAGTTCACATGGTCTCTGCTATTTATTTTTTATTTTTGTATTGAAGTTATCTGTGCCTGTGCTTTAGCTTTTGTTCAAATCTGACCATCATTTCCAATTATTTTTCCATTGGCTTTTAAGTTTCCATTACTATGTTCTGTGTATGACCTAGAACTTCACATAAATACCCAAATCATGCCTTTAAAGAGCTCATAGTTTTGAGGTTATGAATTAGCATTGGCTTAAATAGTTTAACTTCTCCCTCACACCAAGAGATTAAGAGTTACCAGCTTCAAGTCTCGCTTCAACTCTCTTAACATAGTCCTGATGTTCATTTTGGTGCAGGTGTTCATAAGAACTTTACTCTTTTTCTCCATTGGTCTACATCTTCACTACAAGAAGTGTGTTTCCTTTATAGTTGGAACCTAATGTATTTGCTTGACTTTCCTTACGATCTATACCATTTATTATTTTCCTCAAACACTTACCAGTTTTTTGTTGTCCACCCATTGCCGGATTTTGATTTCACGCTTTCCTCAACAGCAATTTTTAACTTTTTGGTTTGCTTTGTAATCAAGAGACACAAACTCTGCGTCCTAATCTTACACAGTTGTTTCAGATGCTGCAGTTATTTTAATTTCCTCCTCTATCCTATTACCATTCCCCCAATTTAAGGGATGGCAGCAACCTAGTCTAAGCAATAATATTTTTATTTTTGACATTGATAGTGCTTACTTTTTGCTACTTAACACCACTTCTAAACAAATTAAGGATCATCTTGAATGTTTTATGGGGATGTTTGATGATTTGTTCAACCATGTAGCCTTCCCTTTGTTCCATTATTGAACAGTTTAACTGAACGTTGTCTTGTTTAGATTCAAGAGGACTCCCTTATTGCTTTTATTATTAGCTAGTTTCTTCTAGTTAGGTTGTGTGATATGTAGCTAGTTTCTCAGAAAGAAGAATAAACTAGCTAATAATAAAGCCAATTGGGCGTACTGTATGCTTGGTCATTCTTTACAACAACCATACTTTTTTTTTTCTCTAGTGGGGTTCTGCTCTATCTTCTGACTTGTGTGTTTACTCCTATCAAATAAAAGTACATCATAACATTACATATCTGTTAACTCTAAACTCTCTATCATATGACATTTGTTAATTCTTCATCCACTTTTCTGAATGTACTTCTTTTTGACCTTTACACTGTATGCATTCTCTGACATAGTTATTATTCTATTTAGTGTGAACTGCTGATTTGAGAATCCATGGCATCATCCTATCTTTAGGAAGCGTTGGCCCCTCACTTTCTCATCTTGTGTTGTTTTACAGCATAGGAACACTGACCTTACGAAGTCCCAAAGTTAGGGTTGGATCTTCTTCTCCGTGTGCCTTGACATCCTCTCATCCCATGTTAGCACCTTGCATAGGTGCCACTGCCTTTGCGAAGTCCCCTAAACTTTGCATGAATTACCCAAAAATAGGAATTGTTGCTTTGAATGTATGTGGGTGCAAGCATTTTAAGACAGTGAATAAACTTAGTAAATTTCAATTGTCGAAGAAAAGTTGCACAGGAGTTATAGCCACAGTTTGAATTCTGGATCCAACTCTGAAATTTAAATAATGCATTTGTTTTGCAATATATCAGGGCTAATAGATGTACAGATTGGGTTGGTATTTATTATTTTTTATGTGACAGCTTGAAGTGTGATTTGCAGGCGTTTTGGTACATGGCCAGTTGGCATGCTTGCTCATAGTAAAAATAAGGCAATCTTGGAAGGTCCAGTATGCAATGAAAGTCAAGTGATCGGGTGGCACACAAATGAAAAAAGCAAAAAACTACGCAGATTTCATGTTGATATGTCAGGATTTGCATTCAATAGCACCATTCTTTGGGATCCACAAAGGTGGCATCGTCGTACAAAGGAGCCTATTAGACAGTTGGATACAGTTAAAGAAGGATTCCAAGTCAGTAGTGTTTCTTTTTCTTAGATCCATTGTCATTAATCTTTTTCAAGTTTCTCTCCACCTCAGTTGCATGCTTAAATATATAATTTTTGTTTTAAATTAATAATTCTCTTCCTTCAATTTGATTGTGCTGCTCTCATTGTGCTTAGCATACCTGCCTTATGCGCACATTAATTTCTAGTCAGAAAGAGATGCCCATTTTGCCCCCCACTATCATGTTGCATGATATTAGTATATCTAACAGAATGCACTGATTCGCATCTTATTGCAGGAGACAAGTTTCATTGAACAAGTTGTAGAAGATGAAAGTCAGATGGAAGGGTTGCCAAATGATTGTTCAAAAGTCATGGTTTGGCATCTACACTTGGAAGCTCCGGCACTAGCTTATCCTCCAGGGTGGATTCTTGAGAAAAATTTAGATGTCATTGTTCCTTTAAAGAAGTAGGAATGACTTCCATTGGGCTTGCACCGTGATCCTTTATAGCTTTTCTCCTAGAAGGTATGTTATCTTTTGGGTCCTGTGCATTTCTGTTATTTTGTTATTGTCTTTGTTATCCAGAGTCTGCACAAAATTCTATTAGTTGATGACTTTTGTTTTACACAAACCATACATGCTCGCGCATTTTGTCACCTTTATATGGGTGCTATTATTTCTAAGTTCTTGCTGCTCTTTTTGCTACAGGGTTATGGAAAGGATTCTACAAAGCTCTATTTTTAGTTCTCACTTCTGGACGGAGGCAGTTTGCAAATCATCATTTTTTTAGTAAACCTTGTGTTCAATTATGTTGTGGGTTTTGGAATTTGTAGAATTGTAGCATTAAATTTTCTTCCCCAGTTTCTTCCTTTTAAGTTGAGCTAGTACAATGTAAAGTAAATACTGATTATCTCTTCAATTTCAAACTGCTTTGCTTGAACACACTGACGGTTTGTCTTGCCGAATTTTGGTACGGCAATCTGGCAGCTATTCAAGCATACAATTTTGCCAAATTCTTAGCAGTCAGAGGATCATTATACTGGAGATAGATGGAAACAGGGCCATATCTGGTATTTGGGTGAAACCAAAGCCTTATAGCTCATTTCCATTTTGTACACTTTTTTAAATTATTCTATTTCCAAAGAAGATGTAGCATGCATGGGAAAATCTTAGTAGGTGGGTATTTAGTATTTATGACTGAGAAGGATTCAATGATAATAGAGTCTGATTAGTTTGAAGGCATTACTTGCAGATTGATAAAGAACTTGGTTTCACAAGTTCTTGCAAGATACACACTGCAAAACATTAGATAAGTTTGACAGAAGGCTGTGTGCCAAAAAAATATTTTTTACACCACAGTAGGTAAACAATTTTCACAGTAAGGTTGAATTTCACTTACCACTGTTTATATGCATTAATGGCTGAACTGTTTACTGTCAATAAAAGTTCCGTCAATTGATTTGCAGATTACAATAGACATTTGTATTGAATAATGCAGTACTTTATGGAGTGGGTGAGTTCCTTAAATGAATTCTCTGAAAATACATTTTCTAGGGAATTGCACTATTGCTTTTAATCATCCATAAAAAATCTTTCATCTTGGCACAACCATATACTGCCATTTTCAAAATATGGCCTTATATATTTTCCTTTTTAACAGTCATTTAACATATAGGCTTAAAACATTGTGGTAATTGTTTGTTAGTTTACATGAGGAATTTCCTTGATGCACAAGTTTCTATCATATTAAGAATTGCCAAGTAAAGTTACCTGGCGAATGAGAAAGCTTATGTCATGGTGTGGCTGACATATTTGATTTTTAAGATGAAATAAACACTATTTGCATTTTGGAGCTCTAGAGTGCATCTGAGATTTCTGCACTTATGAGACATTTTTAGGAAGAATTCTTGGGGCTAATCTGGATTAGGTTTACATGCTCTATTATTCATATTGCTTACTGGATATAAAAAATAGCATCAGGAAAGCTACATCCTAAATTCATTAATAGTGAGAAACTGTGGTATTGTCCAACATATTTGTTATACATGCATTTAAAAAATGCTCCAAATGCTATATCTCAATACCATCCTCTGTAGGAGATCAAAAAATATTTTAGTCCTCTTAATTGAATTTGGTTAGTATACCATACATTTAGCTAATTTGAGCAAAAGTAAGGGATTATTTAGTTTATCTAATAAAAGTCATATGCTGGTTCATTTAACTATTTTTTAATGGCATTACTTTAAGGCTATATTCTCCGCTGTTTCTAGGATGGGATGGTAGTCCAGGAGGCCATTGTTGGAGATGACAGTACATATATTTATGCATTTGCAGCTCGAGGCCATTTGGCATAATGAGAATTAAATTTTAAGTTTTCTACTATACTTGAATCATTGAACATTCAACATTAAATCTCAAGTTTGAAGCATTATGTGAATGTCTAAACTTGAATCTTGTTGTGACGGAGATTGAAACATGTACAAATTTGTATGTGCACGTGTGTACTATATAGATAGGACTACTCTCCCTTGGCCTGCCTAAAGGTCCACAACCAGTGAGAGGAGGTTAAGGACTTGACCAATAGGAGAGAATTAATGGGGGAGGGATTGTAACGATCTAGTTCGTTCATAAAGTAAAAAGATGTTAATTTTACATCAACAAGTAAAGATAACGAGTAAATGCCATTGCAATAAAAATTTTCTTTTCATTTATAAATATGAAAAACACATTTCAACATTTTATTCCTTTTCTTTTCAAGAAAACATCATAGTACAAAAACATAAAGATACATACATAGCTCAAAGAGTTTTTGAACAAATAGTAGTAAGATGGTTTAGGTTCCTTCCTTTTCAAATCTTGGTGTAATTTGTTGCCTGCTGTGGAGGAGAAGCATCACTCAGGTGCTTTTCCGCCAACCACAAACTCTTAATGCGGTCCCCCGCACATCTATCATTCGATAAATGGCCCTCCCTTAGAACAAAAAGATTGGTAGAGTATCTGGTAATGACAACCCAACTGAGCATAGTGCTGTCCTACACAACTAGAACCTTGCTATTTCACAATCTCGAACTAGTATAAAGGATCACGATGAATTGACAGTGTAGTCTCATATATCACACAGTCTAAGTGGATGATGTACCTTGCACTACTTTGGCCAAAGTGATCTCATTCAATACTTTGAATGAAGGTCATCTATCATAAACACTACTCAAGGCCAATTTGGCTTAAGGCTATCTTACATTACACATAGGTTTGGTTCTTCACTGGTAATATGTCATCCCATAGTTACCTACAACAAACTAAACTACTAGAAATGAAACAACATAACAAGTAACTTACAACTTCCCCTCCTATACTGGAAATCTTTATCGTAGGAGTATCACAAGCTTAACTAAGTTAACCTAATAACTTAAGCTGTACTTGACTCAATGCTATCATTTCCGTCCTATTATTTAGTAACTAATTACAACCATATACCTAATAACTTAAGTTGTACTTGACTCAATGCTATCATTTCCGTCCTATTATTTAGTAACTAATTACAACCATATACCTAATAACTTAAGTTGTACTTGACTCAATGCCATCATTTCCGTCCTAGTATTTAGTAACTAATTACAATCATATTCCCCTTATATGGAGATCATACAATTGATACAAAACACAACAAGATTGCATATTCATCTTTTAAACAATTTACTTCTTCAGTGCAACTATATGCAATTCGTAGAATTAAATCACTTTCAATTCACAATAGAAATACAGATCACAATGCAAATATCTATCTATGCACAACAGTAAATGTATTTCCAGAAATATATAATGAATTACTATTGAAACAGTAGTAGAAGAATATCCCATGCCTTGTTTAAGTTTTTCTTCAAATGATGAAATTTCAATCTTTGTTCACAGTGCCTCAACTTAATTAATCAACTGGCAGTTTCCTCTCAAGCTGCTGCCTTTTTCACTCAGCATAAACTCTCAGGTTGTTATATCTCTCACTCATAATTATACTCCTCAAATGGTGAATATTCAGTCTGTTATTGGTTATAACTGAATATAGATAAAACTCATATATTTTAATAACAATGGACTGGTAATTCCTTTGTTCTCAACTCTTAGATATGAATACAATTCTTAGAAGAATAAGCTCAAAAGATATATCTCCAGAAGTCAGATAAAATTCACAATAAGCGAGTCTTGAAGAATGAACTGGACGACTATTTATAGAGCCCCTAGCCCAACAAATTTCCATTCTTACAGGCATGTAACTTGACAGAACTATGTTTTGAATAATTCAACATGGAATGTGGCGGGATTGTACTGCATACATAGCTCCAAAGAGGTGAGCCGACCTTCCTTTCTTGACAACAAAACAAAGAACATTTCAAACTTCCACATGTTCAAAAATGGAGAATCGACACCTATAGGCGTCTCCAAAAATGGCGCCAATCTAACAATCTAGCGGGTGATTCATTTCACAGGAAATGGTCATGGTTATTTGCAAACCACTTTGCCTACATTTATGGCCCTATTGACAACATACAGGCTGCATTTCCCATCCCTACAACTTGGTCATGGCTGTGCATTTTAGGCGTGTATTTCCTTAGTCGCATATTTCAACTTTATTTTCTAAAGTTTCAATAGTTTAGATATGAAATATTTCAATTTCAACCATATCAAGTATGACGCATTTAATTTTCCTTTTGCCAAGGGCAACATCATTTTAAATCATTCAATTTACATGGTTGGTGATTAATAATCCACTGGGTTTAATAAACCCGATTTCCATAGTCATAAGTAAATATTTCAAAAGTTAGGAAATAAATCGATTTCCTATGTTGAGATCAATTTAAAGAATAATGATTTTCTTAAATTGAGAATTGATATTAAATTAATTTGGAAATAATTCTATTTCCAAAGTTGAAAGATTTAATATAAACTATAATTCCATTAGAAAATAATTATAAGTTTTATTATATAAATATTATTATAGTCTTTTAAATATATATATATATACCCGAGCATTATTAATATATATAGATATTTAACAAATATATAAATATATATATATATATATATATATATATATATATATATATATATATATATATATATATATATATATATGAATAAATATATAAATAGACAGGAATTCAAGTATAAATGAAAGAGAGTATAAATTAGGGGTAATACATATATATATATTCTATATATTAGTGGATGTGGTATATATATACAGAGGTTTATATGGGGGGTGGCTGGAGGAAGGCAGGAGTGGGGGGAGGCATGGAGGATTTACATCCATTAACATTACCATCATAATGATCGTAATACAACAAGACATATATACAGATAAATATCACTCACAAAAGCGTAAGAAGTAAACAAGACTCCTAATGCCAATGTATGAGCTATGGATGACTTATCTGGACCAACATAACTGACTTGGTTCTCCCAAACTACAGTGATGTGTGTGTGCTCAGATAGTTTACTTTACTGATTACCCGACCAAGCTCCTCTTCCGAGTGATACTTCCCCTCTGCATGGAGGAATGGTCCACATACCTGCATCCAATAACACGCTAACGAGAGTCATATGTTCACAACATAAGCAGTATACATGAAACATCTCAAAAGTTAGAATAAACATTACTCAATAACTTTGCATGCAACATTCATCAAGGATAACATCAATAGAAGTAACATTTAAATGAGACAATCATTAAATGGAAGCACATTCATATTAATAACAAGAAACATGTTTTATTCATCTCAATGATTCAATCATTGCAATCAATTGCCCTATGCAATAGTAGCTATACAATCGGGGTGTAATAGAGATGGTGTCTTTGTGCAGCAATCTTGATTTGATTGGTTAAGGACTTAACCAATAGGAGAGAATTAATGGGGGAAGGGGGAGGGGTGGTGTGGGCGAGGGGGGATGGTGACTTTGTGCAACAATCTTGATTTGTTGAAAGTAGATCACACATGAATCCTAGTATTGGCTTGCTAGTGCATCCAAGTTGGATTGATTTAGTTTAATGGTTTTATTTAAACCGAAACTAACACCAACACTAAGTTGGGTATGATACACAAACACAAATATGCACATGTTTCCCTATACATGACATCGAGATTCAAGTTTAGACATTCACATATTGCTTCCAGATTTGAAATTCAATGTTAAATGTTCTAAGATTCAAGTATAGGAGCATTAGAAAAATTAAAATTTTATCAATTTCTATACACCACAAAAGGCCTAAGCCTATAAAATGAATAAATGTTCAACAATAGGCATATATGAAATATGCAATTGTTAATAGAGCAAGTGGAAAATGCAAATTGATTGTGGTAATTGAGTTGCAAATGGGTGGCTGGTTTAGTTATAGGGGGCGGATTAATGTTTTGATAAGGTGCACGGGGACACCTCACGGGTGTTGATGTTTTTATTTTCCTTTAAAAAGCGAATACAAATGTTTTAAGAAAAAAACATAGGACTTTTGAATGTCACAAGGACAATTGAAGGATGTCACAAATAACCTTAGTTGTTTTAGGGTTCAACAAACATCCCTAGGACCTAGGGCCTCCTTACAAAGCATTGTGTCCTCTAGAATTGCAAGGATATATGAGCTCTCTATGTCTTGGGGACAACCTTGTGTAAACCTTCTTAAAAGGGCTTGAAATTTTATTGACTAAGGGTGTTGTGCACAATATATGCCAATGACACTACTAGAATACAATTCTATACAATTGCAATGACACCATAGTTCAATTTATGCTAACCACCATAAAAAGTCTTCCTTTGTAGCCTCTAGAAAGAACATAGGTCTTGCTTACATTTTCTATGCAAATATATCTTGCATTTACCATTTTTGAGTTGAATAAAAGTCTAATTAATGTCAAGGATCTAAGCAATGAGGTAAACTTCAATCTATGTGTTTTCAAAGATTAATTGTAGGGGCTAATTAAAGTGATAGATCATAGCTGGTTCATTGGGACAAGTATTATGTTCTTTACAATTTGAAATTCATGTGGATAGGTTTATTTTATGAGATGTGGGTGTTCTCCATCTTCTAGGAGGTCTATTAAGCAAAGCATATTTTTCTTCTTACACGCTCAATCACGAAATTCAAAAACTCTTCGATTACGGTATCATTTGGTGTCTTTAGACATTGCCAATATTTCAATTTGCTACTTCTTGAATAGTGTTTTTCTTTCTTAATTTGAATAGATGCTTATAGATCTAGGGGAGAGGAACCAGTGGTTGTGCACCCTAACTTTGCACTACTAATTATCCTAGGTGAAAATTTCATATCACTCCCAATTTTTTATAGCAGCTTACTTGGCAAGTCCCCTACTTATAACTAAGGTTTCAGGGCCACATCAACATGCTTTTTGTCAAGGTGCCCAAAAAGGCCCCAAAAAAAAAAGTGAGACCAATACTTGTGCATTCACAACATGTTTTATTGAGCATTGATGTGGAATCACATGATTGGTTGCTTTTTAGATCAAATGAATACATTTTGTTTAACTATGGGTAGTCATCATCAACACTAACAACTTTAAAGACACAAGTATTGGTCCAATATAGATAAAAATATTGGGAATTTTATAAACAACTACTATCACAACTATTGAAACATGCTCAGGTACTGGATCCTCTCCCCTAATCGTAAATGTTTGGTGATTATAATATTGTATTATAGTTGAGGGATTGACCCTTGGTTCAAAGGCCACCATACCTTGTGAGAGTTATCACAAATTCACAAAGTGAATATTGCACAACAAAAGGACATCCTATGATATCAAAGTTGTTGTGAGGCTAGGTTGTAAAAAAAGTTAGATTGAGGAAGACAATTAACAAGATTGAGATGGTTTCATCATTTGGATTTAGGGTTTCTATTGCATGACCAAAGGAGCTTAACAAAGCAAGTGTAGTTTAGACATTGAATTTACAATTTTAGGGCATGCCTTTGAAAATTAAGGAGGATTTGGAAGTGGCCAGTTAAGGCTAACACATGGTGTGATCCAATTGGTGGAAGGGTTTTTAAAAATTTAGTTACTTAAATTATTGTTTTTTGGAGGGAAATTTTATGAATTTTTTAGAAGCCATAATTTGGGCAAATGAAGTCAAAACTTGAACTTTTTAATATCATCAAAAAGATGTATTTGAGAACTACCACATGGGGACGAGAAATAAAGTCTTTGAGGATTGTAGGAGTAGAGTGTGAGAAGAAAATAGATAAGGGTTTTCTTGCACAACCCTTAATTGGTACTAGCTATTGAGATTGGACTCTCGATGAAGTTCTTAAGGGTAGAAGGCATATGGATAGTTGTTGTTGGCTCTGAATTCTAGCCAAAGGATGAAGGATAAGTTCTAGAATACATCAATTTGAAGGACATACAAAGGATGATGATTGTAAGGAATGTGGTGATTGAGTGTCCAAAGGAAGTGTGGAATATTTTGAAGAACATTTTTTATGTACATGATGATACCCAAGCATACAAGCTTGAGAGGGAGTTAATCAAACTTGATCTTGCCAAATTGATCATGTAAATTTTGATAAGATAAAGATTTTATCAAAGATCAAAGACATTTATCATTAGTTAGGTGAATGTGGAGCAAACTATGGAAAGAAGGATAACCAATGAGTGGACATTGTGATACTCTCAAGTCATGTATGGATCTTCTCTCTTCATTATAGACAAGGTGGTGTTCAAATCTCAAGTTTCTTTTGACGATTCATGTAAAATGCTAATTAGGGAGCATAAAAAGCTCATTTGGTTTGGGCATATTGGGAGTGATCCATAAGTTCATATTATAAATATATAAAGATGAAGTGAGATGAAGGATAACTCATTTGAAAGAGGAAGAGGTAACAAAGGAATAAAGAACTAAGGAATAATGCCTATTCACAAGGGAGAAGTAGAGGAGGTGGAAGCTATCAAACCTATTATGAGATATGGACACAAACTCCATGCTTGTCATCAAAAGAAGGATTAAGACAATGAAAAAAATCAAAACTACAAGAGCTAAGAGAATTTAAGACTAGATATGTGAAGAAGGATGAAGCAAAGGAAGAAACACTAAAAACTTAGATGATGCATTCTCTTCACACTACTACTTCTCAAAGTGATTCTTGGTTATAATTGTACACATCATATATCTAATAATGCCTCTCTTTTCTCAATCCTTAGCTTCCCAAAGGTAGATAAAGCTCTTGTTGCAAATGATTCCTCCATACCTATGGTTGGAAATGGAGATGTAATTCTAAATAATGGTTTCATATATGATGTTTATCATGTTCCTAATTTGGTATGAACTTGCTATTGGCACATCAAATAAGACAATGAAAAAATATAGTTATGGCCAAAGAAATTTGTTATGACGGATATTAACAACTTTTGTATTACAAAACATGGATATTTGGATATGAAGGATAAGTCTTATAAGTTCATGATGTTTGTAGGTGAAGGACCTTTTGCTTGAGTTTCAAGAGCAAGTGAAGATATCCAATTATGACATAAGAGGTTAGGGCACCTCAATTTTTAGAGTATACAACTGATGGACAAATAAAAATGGTATAAGGGCTACCATTATTGAAGGAATGCTAAGGAATATGCAAAGAATGTGTGTTCAATAAATATCACAAGGAAAGTTTTCTCAAAGGAAAAAGGCTTGGAGAGTTCCCAAGCCACTTGGGCTTACTCATTTTGATCTATGATACATGAGTTAACCTTTACTATCTAGGAATTGGCACATTCTTACATTTATTGATGATCACACTAAGATGTGTCAGATATATCTTTTGAAAGAAAAATCTCTAGTTTTCAAGAAGTTTATGTGATTCAAATCAATGGTAGAAAATAAATTATGATACTTTATTAGAAGTGGATTTAATAGAGGGGGATACTATGAAATGAATGAGTTAAGAGCTTTTTTTATGAACATGTGATTGTTTGGTAAAGAACTATCTCTTACGCACCTCAAGCTAACAGACTAACTAAAGAAAGAACGTGCCATTGATTGAAATGAAAAAATGTATGATTCAAGCCAAGGAATTTTTGGAATTTTTTGGGGGAAGTTGTACATTGTACATACTATATATTAAATGGGGTAACTACTAAAGTTGTCAAAGATGTTATGCCATATAAAAAATGGCATAGAAGAAAGCCCTCTATCACATAGAAGTTGTACATTGTACATAACATATATTTAATTCCCTATTTAAACCAAAATAACTATGATAAAAAACTAGATCCAATAAGAGTTAGATAAGACTCCCAACTAAATATTTGTAAAGTGACACATCAACAAGGGGTGAAGTACATTCAGTATAAAGCTTCACATCCAGCTAATAGGGAGTCACAAAAATATTACAATTAAGCATATTGAATTTGGTGTGCAAGTCCAAAGCATACTTAGGTTGAGACAAACTTTTCATCTTTCTAAGTCGCCTAAATTCCAAGGAAATAGTGTAGTAATCCAAGATCTATCATTTCAAATTCTCCCTTAAGGTACTTCTTCATTTCATCAATTGTCCTTGAAAAATATCATGTGAGGATAAGGTCATCAACACATAACAAAATGATCAAAATATTATCTCCCCTAGTCTCATATGCATTATAGTTTGATTGACATTAAGAAAAAAATTTGTTGATGAAGAACTTGTCAATCTTCTATAGGACCATTGAAAGAAATAACAAATGTAGTTCTTAAACATATTTGTAGGGAAAATATGAAATTCCTTCAAAGCATCAAGTTTTAGAATTTTATAAGGTGCTAATTCATCAAATATAACTTCTCTCTATATATTGACATCAAAAAATTGAAGGATCTCATAATCTCCAAACCTTGGAGACTTTTGAGTACCCTAGCATCATACATACGTGACTTTTAGGATCTAGTGTGTTCCTTTTCTCATTTGAAATATGAGCCCAAGCAATATATCTTAAAGCTCAAAAATGAGTGATAGAGGGCTTTCTTCTATGCCATTTTTTATATGGCATAACATCTTTGATAACTTTAGTAGTTACCCCATTTAAATAGGTATCTTAGGAAGGGAGAACAAACACTTCTCCTCAAGTTGATTTGCAAAGTTTTAATTTTTGATATATAATAAAAAATAATAAATAAAAAATCCTTTTAAAACTCATACTAGTTTTTTTATTAGATAAAATGGGAAACAAGGGTCCCAACCCTATTGCAAAGAGAGCTCATATGTAGAGATAAAAAACAATGGCCTTTGGAACTAATACGTAGTTGCAACCAAGTTGCCAAGTACAAACCAACATAATGACAACCAAAATACTTGAAACAAAGGAGTATACTTGAGGAACCAACTAAACAATGCTAGATCCAACTCTATTCAATCTCACATCCCTCACTCTAGTATGATATTGGGAAAATTTTGAGAAATTTTTTCTTCCTTTATACATATGTTTAGAAAATATTATTTTTCAAGTGCCCCAATTGCAAGAGAAAAAAACATTAGAAGAGAAGATCCAACCTCTTGAGATGACTCATCATTCTGAGAGGAACCATCAACCAAAAAAATAGAAGCATAAATAGTGAAGTGATCATTACAGGCATTTCTCCATTATGTCATGTCCATATGACAAAAGAATAGACAATCAAAAGCTAGGTGTCCAATGGAAAAAAATCATCTACATCTAAAGGGGATGCCCTCATAGTCAAGAAATTGAGTCCAAGGCCTATCCCCATCATCAAAACAACATCCCCATGAAGAGGTTTGGAGATATCAATGTCCATTAGAATGTGAGCAAACATAGAGTGACCCATGTAGGAAGCAGTAGAGTCAACCTTGAAAAAAGGACCAATAGCATTACCAATGGCCTTATAGAAATAAGCTTCTCAAAACTAGAGAGGAGATTCAAAAGTTGAACCCACATAAGTGTAGCATTTAGAGTTTCATAAGGGGATTGAAGGAGGTAGTCCAAGGCTTGACCAAGAGAGTGATCTCCCCACAACCAAAACCAACTATCAAGCACTACATCTCTGCCCTTTAAAGTGGCGAAGTTCATGATTTGACACCACAACTCTTAGATATCACTTGCAACCAAAGCACTCCATCATAGAATAAAGAAAAAACCATTGATTTTCCATAAATCCAAATAATTTTATTGATGCAATAATAATGAGTGTGATAATATACAATGAATAAGTTCTTGATAAAGGATAAAAATACCCTAGTAAAAGCTCTAGGTGAGGATTTAATTAAATCATGGCATTTATCTTAATCATATGAATTGAGAAAAAATGCATGACCTAAGTAAGATTAAGCATGCTAGTGTTTATAGGTCCTAATAATAAATAATTAGGTGATTTAATATCCTCACTCTAGCATGAAGAGGTAAAGGATATAATGAAAAATCCCTTGCCACAAGGGAAAATCTTGATCTTACCATCAATGAGGGGCTTTGAGGATTGCAAGATTCAGTTGTGAAGGTTAGAAAAAAGGTGGTCGGAAGTTGTTGACTTTGCAAATCAAACCTTGATGAAGGTAAAAATCCTTGTGTCCAATAATTTCCAATCCAAAAACCACCATAGGGGAGGATTGTGAACAAGGAAGAGGTTGGATCTTATCATGCAACAAAGGGTGGATAGGAAACCCAAAGATGGAAATAGTTGCAAAAGATAACTAACACCTCAATAGCTTCACACCACCAACAACAAGATGCTCAAGAGGATCTATAGATGTTGGAAGAAGACCCCAAACAAAAGGACATGGGTTAATCATCAGAATAGGACCACCAACATTGAACAAACTAGGTCTAATACCAAGGGTAGCATGGGCAATGAGCTACATGAGAATAAAAGATCCACTATCAACAGGAGGTGTGGAAAGCTCAAAATTGATGCCCTGGAGAGGTAAAAACCACCTGCAAAAGAAAGACATGGTGTGGGAGCTCCATTTGTTGAAAAAAGAGCAATAGAAATATCATCGTTGGAAGATGCAAGCCCTAAAGCATCAAATGTGCTTGAAATATTTGAAGTAGTGACCACACAACTGCCATTTGCTAATATTTTTTTAATATTTAATGTGTGGCCAAGAAAGTTATGTAATGATTGTTGGATAATTAATAATGATATTTATATGTTGTTTAATGACTTTTTTTGGGGTTATTTTGTAGATAATTATATTTGCATTTTTTAATTTATATTTGTAATGAAATTGAGTATTATTAATTCTATTTTGAATAGACTAGAAGTTCAATTTTTTATACTCAAAATATTTTTTTCTAAAGTAAAGATGTAATTTTTAAAATTTAAATTAAAAAATAATTATAAGAAAATCCTTCTATATGCACACTTAATAATATTTATATTTAACTTTTAAGCTACGCAATGTAATAGAAAAAATAATAATATTTTTAATATTTAGTTTCCTATACACCTTTCAATATCCTATTTACCACCACCATATCCTATTTAGTTTCAAGCACTAAATTTAGACAACCCAACTACTGCCCTTGCAACTTAACCGTTGCATTGCGGGGTCAACCCCTTATCTATAATGAATTCTTAAGATTTTGAGTATTCTATAATTTAGTATTACAATTCTGACTTTATATTTTTAAATTTAATTCTAATTTTATATTATTACTTTCTATTAAAAACTTCTCATATTTAATATTAAAATTATATTAATATCCTTCTCATATTCTAGTATTTTTTGATATGTAAGCAAGTAATTATATTGAAGAAAACGAGAGTTTACAATCAGTACCACTAGGGCATCACTCCCAACTTTACATACTATTCTAAATTTGAAAACCCCTCACGGCTACATCTATACATTATCAAAAAGAAATATACGAGTTGCAAGTTAAGAGTATGATACGTCCCACGAGCTGATAATAACTAGGGTAGACGGGTCCACAGTAGGACACCCTAACTCTAGGTTTTTAAATTTCATACTAAATAATTTCAAATCAGTCCCAATTTTGTACAACAGTTTATTTGGCTACTCACCTGCTTTAAACAATTATTTTTAGGGCCACATCATCAAATATGATAACACATCAACATGGTTTTTGATGTCATGTGAATATGTTTTGCTGATGTGGCATCACATGATTTGTCAAATTATGTACTTTATGGAAAAAAAGTGTTTTGCATGTGGATATTAAGATGCTCCATTGTGGGGCCCACTCAAGACTACTTATATCCCTACTATAGACCCATCTCCCCTAGAATACCATATCTTTCATACCATGTTGATCAACATATCGAAACTAGAGAGATCATACCAAATGAAGATTTGAGCACATCGAAATTTTAGGGGAGAGGGCCCAATAGTCATGTAGGGTCCAACAGTTTGCAATCAATTGTGATTATAATACCCAATAGTTGTTTATATAATGTCCAATAGTTGTGATTTGACTACCCATAATTAAACAAAATGTATGCTTTTGATCTAAAAAGCAACCAATCATGTGATACCACATCAGCGCTCAACTACTCATGATGTAATGCACGAGTATTGGTCTCACTATTTTTTGGGGCCTTTTTGGACACCTTGACAAAAAACATGCTGATGTGGCATCATATTTGATGATGTGGCCATGAAACCTTAGTTATAAGCAGAGAACTTGCCGAGTAAGCTGCTATAAAAAATTGAGAGTGATTTGAAATTTCAACGTAGGATAATTAAAAACGCAAAGTTAGGGTGCACGACTACTAGACCCTCTCCCCTAAACCACCCACTGATCGCACCTTACCATTCTCTATCAGCGATTGTTTATAGAAATTATGTGAACTCATTCCTCCAACCCCACCCATGAAACGGCTCCAGGTACAAAAAAAAATTAGATACGTCACTCCATGCTTTGCAAGAATCCTATAGTGTGCCAGTTCCATACCAAAGATATCCAACAAGAAGGAATATATTTTTACCCTCCCACCAAGAACAAAGAGCAAATATAAATCCCTCAGACGCGGGATCCCTTCACCTAGACGTGCCACTGCTAGCATGTCCTCCACTCTTCCCAAATACTCTAGTTTGATGAGGAACCTTACTAGAGCAAGGACCGTTCCCTTGGATACCTGTAAGTCTAGGAGGGCCGCCACAAAACGTGATGCGATGTCGGAGTTAACCCGGTAGCACTCCCTTGGTTCCAAAAATTCTCCACCAAGAATTAGTTTAACTGCTTCCAATACCAGGCCACCATCAACTCTGAAAACTGGCCTTAGCCTCAGCTCTGTAACTATGACTAGGAAGACCATTTGCCTTCTTGAGTAAGTTAAAAGGATAGGAGTATCCATGTTGAAGCCCAGGGTTGATACCTTACCACTACTATTGCTGCAAATGCTTGGGTGCCTGACCATTTGTAATTCTATCCCATAAATTGTCATTACTCCCCACAACAAAATTAATTACTCCTAGCCAATTTGTACCCGTGCCTTAAAATAGTAATGCACTTTATTTTACACAATATTTGTGTTGAATGAACTTCAATGAGAAGTGATTCTGGGAGTTCGTGTTTAGATATATATGCTTTTACTGCTTATGCCATCTGCCCCTAAATAAATTTACCAACTTGTCAGCTTTGACATTAGCCTTCCTGTATTTATGCCGAATCAAGAAGCTATTGAAGTATCTGATATTTTATAATGCTTTTTCCACAAAAGCTTGAAATTTCCAATTTAGTGTCTTTCTAGACCTTAACGCATTTATAATGAGAGGAATCTCCTTCAATTTTTATTTATTTTTAATGTTTAATTATTTGCAAGAGTAAACCAAGATTCAAAGCTTGGAACTCAGCTATATTGTTTGTCCCTTCTAGTAGTGGTTTCAAGAGCTCACCCACTACTACTCCTTCCCAAGATGAACAACCAATCCCATAGGTACTAAGATTCTCTCTGGAGGCCTTGTCAAAATTCAAATTATACCAATATTATTGAGGGGGTTTCCAAGCAACATTGGCTCTAGAATTCTCGACATCCTTAGCCTTCCTACCACCAAAGGAAGGTATATTGAGCCCAAACCATAACTGCCTCATCTTGGAGTCATATTATGTGAAAATCACGTTTCGGGGGTTCAACCTTGCCACCCTGTTGTTAACCACCTCAATAATGGAAGCTTCAAGCTTGTTTAAAAATGATGGTAGATTCATTTCCTTGTCTTGAAAAAGTCTTCTATTTTGCTCCTTCTAGATTTCCCATGTTAGAATTGACAGGCTTATCAACCACAAACATGAATACATAGTATTCTTTCTTAGTAAAGGCCAAGATTTAAATAAGCTTAGAATCCCATTCAAAAGGGAACTGATGCAACCAAGTCTAGCACATAACCATCTCCAACAAGAATGCAAGAAGGGACATTCTAATAGTAAATGGCTCACATTCTCCTTTTCTGATTTGTAAAGGATGCATCTTGAAGGACCTTGAAACCCCATTTTACAAAACTTATCTGCTATCAGTATCCTTTTTTGCAATGCCGCCCAGGAGAAGGCTCTCACTTTTGGGATGCATTGGTTTTTCTAACATAGATGCCACAAAATTAAAGTCTTTGCTTCATCTTTCCCTAAAGTCTTTTAACCGTCTTTTGTGTTATACTACCATGTGTTAGATTTAGTCTATATAGCAAGCAATCTTTTCCATCCCGAATAATAATGATTCTATCTTTAAGAATTGGTTGAAGTTTCTCAACTTCATTGCAAGACAAATTTAGATTGTTGAGATCCTTCCACTACCAGCCAGAACCCCATCATTGATGCATTCCACCATATAATCTTTGATATTACACCCTAGGAGTGTCTAAGGGCCCTTTTTGTGTGTTCGATATTCACAATGTTGTTCAACCTGGGGTAGCCCCCCAAGAATCTTCCCAAAATAGTGTTGACTTTCCACCATGGATGTCCTTCGTTCGACATGTTATTTGTCGGCTATTCATGTTCAGGTTCTGTTATGTGTGTGGTCGGTTTGGCCTGTTCTGTCGAGCCCCAGTGGCTCCTATTTGTAAGAGATCACATTCATTTTGTCTGGCTTCTCTTTCTAGTTCATGTCCTGGTTTGAACTAGCTTCTTATTGGCCCCAAGGGCTCTCCATGTAAAGGGTACAACATCCTATAAATGTTGTTTACTTTATCAAAAACATTCTTTCATAAAATTCCATATTTTTGAGCCATTGGACAAATTTTTAGAGATCAATATACTATGCTCATCGTTGTTGCTTAAATATTTATTTTGAAGGATCTTGGCCCATTTATATTTGTTGTCTATATACATCTTCCAAATTATTTTTTCTCCTAGAGCCTTATTTTGTTGTAGTAGATCTCTCAACCCAATTCCCCCAATTGATTTTGCTTTGAATATCTTGTCCCATACTATTAATGCAAACTCTAATTTGAATTACCTTGCCAAGAAAAAAATTGCATACTCTAATTTAGATCATGATACATTCCCATTGGTAAGGAAATGCAAGACAACAAATAGATCAATTGGAATTCTAGATATAACAACTTTCAACATGACTAATTTTCCAACGTAGGAGAGCTATTTCCCCTTCCAAGACGCCAAACGGTTGTTTTCCTTGTTTACCAGGGGGTCCCATAATTTACAATTTTTTAAACCCTTGACAAGAGGTAATCCTAAATATGTGTTGGGGAGTTGTCCTTTCTTGAATTTTAGGACCCAATCTCTTGTTCCTTTCTTAGATTAGTATGAAAAAAAAATTATTTAACCTCACTTACCTCTTGATCGGAAGCCTCAGTGTAAGGATCCGAAATTTCCTTCATATGTTGTGCTTCACTTTTTTTCGCTACCCCAAAGAGCATGGTATCATCAACAAATTGTTGATGTGTTACTATGGGCACATTACTTGTAATTGGAATTCCATCCAATATCCCCTTTGCAATTGCTAATGATATCACCCTTTTGAGAGCTCCAACCATAATTGTAAATAAAAAAGAGGAGAGGGGGTCCCATTTCTTGATCCCTCTTGATGCCTCAAAGTAGTCTTCAAGCATGCCATTCAAGAGTACTGAGAATCTTGGATTCACAATGTAGTTGAAATTCCAATTTACCTAATGTGTGTCGAAACCAAACGCTGCCAGTAATTTGCAAAGGAACCTCCAATCCACACGATCACAATCTTTTTTGATGTCCAATTTTACTAGAATGCAATGGTTCTTATTTTTATTAAAATGGAATGGATTGCTTCTTGAGAAATTATAACCCTTTCCAAAATTGATCTACACGACACAAAACCCGATTGTTCATCTGAAATCATTGTTGGAAGAATTAACTTCAAGCGATTTGCAATAGCCTTAGCCATTATTTTGTAAAAGGTGTTACAATATGAAATTGTTCTAAAATTATCCAATGACAAAAGTTTCACTTTCTTAGGGATTAGAGAGATGAAGGTATTGTTTATCTCTCTTAGCACCACAACCGCTTTCCTTGAGTCTTTTATCATTGTTACCACATCATTACCCACTATATCCCAATAT